>AYEL01078994.1:0-23215 GCA_000484575.1 Olivierus martensii
CAAGGATTAGGTAAAATGGATACGAATCTTCGCCGATTTTTAAAACTCCGTTTCCTGCAACCACTAGATGGCATTAGTGTTTGTGAAAAGATGGCGTCCGGTGGTCACTGCTGTTGTGCTGCTTCTTTTTGCAGCAATTATAAGAAGAAAACACCAGAAATATCATTCTTCCGATTTCCCAGAGATGCTGGAAGATATGTGTAATAATAGCATAATAGTATTGTAATCATCTGCCGTCTTATGCGTTCTTCGAATGTAGAATTTAAATATGGCCGACGAACAAATATTTTGAAATGGCCGACGAACAAATATTGTTCAAAAGGCTTTATGGTGTGTAATAAAACTGATTCCTACAAATTAACGACAAAGTCATTTTAAAAATTAATATTTTTAAAGGTACAAGTGTAGATTTGCTAAATTTTAAAAATGTATTAAAACGTATTTAGAAAAATTTTTTTAATAAAATTATTTTATTCCTAATTAATGTTTATTTCCTTTCCAAAATAATATATTTATTAAAAAATTAATGCTAATTAATAAAAATAATAATTTAGGAGTTAAAGGTTAGCTTAAAAGCTATAAAGTGGGGGACGACTGGGATTACCCCTGAAAGTCGGCTATACGTGATGCGTTTAGTTCTTTCCTGCATACACTAGGGGCGCTTCAGAAACGAGTTTAATGCTATCCTATGGGAGTTTCGTATCCATTTTACCTAATCCTTGATATATTTTATAGCCCGTAATCAACGCCGGATTTACGTATAAGGTACAACTTAAGTTACCAGGAAGCCTCCACCTCAGTATAGAGAAACAACAATAATTTATAAATAATTAGCATTACTCTATATGAGGATCCAGACAATATCCCCTTTACATTTCTTTTTCTCTCTCATAATATCCAATTGGTGTCAATTTATTTGCAGAATGACTTCTGTAAACAATCAAGGGGCGCGTTCGGCAAACGCTTGAAGCGAAAGCAGAGCGCGCTTGGGTCGTTTTCGTGAGACTTCCAAGCGAGTCGCTAGGCGTTTTCTAAGCGCCTAAGAATTTTATGTAATAAAATTATTTATTAGTTTCTTCTCCTAAACACAAATGAATGTAATTTTAAAAATTTGACAAACATATTTTTTTACAATTTAAAAATTTAATAAATGTTTTAATTTTCTGTTTTTCTCTTTTTTTAAATCAGAGTTTATTCTGTTAATTTTATTCAAAATCATTACTTTTATATATAATTTAATTAAATATTTTTTAACTTCTGTAGTATGATCTTCATCATGTTCATTGTGCTGAAGCACATTACATACTACCAAAGACAATTTATTGCATAACAACTGGCAAACTCCCTGCTTTTTAAAATCTCTCTCTATGTTTTCATTAAAAACTGATGATAATTTTTCCACAAAACTAATAAATGAAGAAGTAGGATATTTTAACCCATCAGATTTCAAATTGTATTGTTTAAACTCAAGCAACATTGTAAATTCTTCCAAATTTGCATTTGTAACAAGTAATTGCTTACAAATATTGCAGCTATTAAATTTTTTCAGTATTTTGTGTGCCAAATAACCTGACAGATAAGTTATAACATTCTTTTCAATTAAAGAGTGATTATGAAATACTTCCAAATTATTAAAGTCTTCATCAAATTCTGAGGAATTTGGTGTATTTTCATTTTGCAAATAGTCTTCTGTATTTGCTACTGGGGTAACTGGGTGAGTTATCTTTTCACTATCATAAAATACAGATGTAAGGATATCATCATCATCCTCCTCACAATTTGTTAATTTACTTGATTTTAACAAATTGTGAGACATGACTGAACGAATAGCTGATTCGAATTCTTTACAATCAGGATTATCTCTGAATCCACCAGCTCTTCTGATGGATGAAAATGCATTTTCGAGACAATCCTGATTGATGCGGTTTGTCAATAGAAATGACAATCCTTCTTTCTGCAAATAATCCCAAAGTTGTATAATGGAGTTTATGGTCAAAATCCATCCTTTTTTACAAGCAGGTGTAATAGTATGATTATTTTGTTTTACAATTCTCCAAGTTTTGATCCAATTTATTTTCTTTTTCCACATTTCAACATGATTGGAGTTCTTCGACACAGCTGCAGCAAATTCCTTTGTGTGTGCTATTGATCGGCTGTTAAAACTATCGAACAGTTCATCAATTTGACCAATAAACTCTGCAGTAAATGCAGCTTCAGGGGGGAGATGTTTTGTGGCTGTAAGCAGACATAAACCTGCAGCTACAGAATGGCTTAGTACCTGAGCAGCAAGTTTAACCCGCATTGCACTAAGCCCTTTTGCCTCCATATGAGCCTTTGTAACTCGTGGGATCACACGAAACTGTTGAGAAGAATCAATGGAAAATAATTCTTCAATATGAGACCATTTTGCTTCTTTATGTTCATCAAACATGATATTATATTTTTTGAAGTTATTCCTCACAGATTTCAATAAATGTGGTGTGTCGTACAGAGCAAATATTTTTGAACCATTATAATTAATAAATGGCGAATGAGCTGAAATATTGAGATCAGAATACAGTCGCTGATTATTAGGAGCCTGGTCACAGACTATGGCAACTAATTTCAAATCTGCTTGCAATATTTTTTCAAATGCCTGAAAAAGTAGTTTTTTCAACATACTAGCAGGAGTAGAATGTGAGGAAAAAAAATACCCTATTGGTTGCTTCCAGGACTTAGTAAGGCCTCTAATCATGAATACCAGAGCATTAGTGGCTAGCTTATTACTAGTATTATTATTAATGTCAAAGCATTCATAACCAGAGACCCAATCTAAATGCTGGTTGTAGTGTAATGCACTTTTTATATTCATCTCATCAAAGATTAGAGTGCAGAATTTTTCTAGCATTGTCATCTTTTTAGCAGAATTTTTAATACTTTCAAATAATACTGGGCAAAAGCCTGGTGCACTACCTATTCCACTCATTGATTGTCTCAATGTTCTAACTGTTGGAAGATTAAGATGTCCGCGTAATGCTTGATAAGCAGAGGGACTTTTTAAGTACACACTCAAGGCAAATGCTTTATCATGCAATGTCCATCGTCTGCCATATGGAGATCTTTCATAATGCCTTATTTGACTTGCAACATATACATACTGCCTATATGGCAATTTATTTTTTAATATTTCCAATATATATGGGATAGAAAAGTTCCTCTTTGCATTTCGGTTGCTGATCAATCTTCTTTTCAGTTTTGCAACTGTAACACGTAGTGACCTTATTTTCTTACTCTTCGGTGTAATTTGTCTCAATTTCTAAAACAGAAGAAAATAACAAATATATAAATAGTCATTATCAAAATGTGTACATGTAAAGTATCAGTTACCTTAGTAGGAGTTATTTGTTGGAAACAATTTACTTCTGTATTTAGACTGTTTTCCTAAAAATTAATTATTTTTTTATTATTTGGCAGTTTCATAATAATTATTAACATAATTACTACAATAAGAACATTCTATGACTTACCATTTGTACCTCATTAAGTAATTGATTGCTTGATTGGACATTCTCCAAGATTTCTCCATTTTCCTAAAATCAAAAACATTGTTAATTTTTAGTTAGTTACAAGAATATATATAATTATTATAATATGTAAATTAATTATGCAAAATTATATCATCCAAATAAACTAATCCCAGTTATATTTACCATAAAAATCTGAGATGGTTCATTTTGTTCAATGTGGTCTTGATTAGATTCATTTTGCTAAAAATACATGCTTAACTTTAATAACTTGCTTTTGTAATATATTTACACTTGAATATTATATATTATTTTTTATATGTTAAAACATAAATGTATGTGTACAAGCTATTAACATATAGACTGAAAACTAATCTCATTAATACATTACCTTTCCATCATTACATGATTTAAATGTCTTTTGGCATGGTTCTGATTCTAAGAGAGCTGCTGATGATATTTTAGATGGCACAGCATATCTATGAAGACGGTTTTTTAGTGATGAGGTAAAACAATCCTCTTGAAAATGTTCTTCACAAATTAATTTCCCTTTAAGATCTTGACAGCTTAAATTAGCAACTCTAGGGGTAAAACTGCTAATTGCATTTATCCATGCATTTGATCTGCAATATTAAAGTTTATTTTTTTATAAATCAAATCTTAAAAAATTTCTTTCAGATATGATTTAGTGTTTTAGCTTTCATTTTTAAATATCTTTAGTTTTCAATAACAGAGATCGTTCATTAACATAATTACTCATAATAATTACATTTCATTTTTAATAAACAGTTTAATCAAAAAACTTCAAAACGTATTTTTTGTTAATTAAAAATTTAGCTTTCAGTTACTCGTTATTCGTGAACAAATAACCTTAAAATAGTAATAAAAGTTATTAGTTAACCACGTAAATGTATTTTTATTAAACTCTGTGGTCCAGACTTCCACACACGTTGTCTCTCTGGCTTTAGCTGTCGAGGCCTTCATTTTTTTTGCTTGCATCTATCGCTTTCATCTTGGATAAAAAATATATAACAGAAGAAAGAATTTAAAAGAGAAAGGAAAAAAAACAAAAGTCTCTCTCAAGGTATGTTAGTGAGCCAGATGTAGGATACCTCCCTGTTTATATAGAATTTTTTTTGTATAACTAAGTTAGGAATTCGTTAGTTTGTCGAGACAGTTTCGCTTCCTTTTTTTTGTACTCATTTATATATTTGTAAACATTTCAATTATGTATTATTCTCTTTATTAATTAAATTTAATAAATTTTTATTTTTATTAATTTTTACTATTCTCTTTATTAATTAAGTTTAATAAATTTTTATTTTTATTAATTTTTACCAAAAGAGTGTTTTTATTCCTATGAATTTCTAACTTTTCGGATTCTTGAGCGTCACTTACCCATGCGCCTGAATTTAAGTTCTTTTCGGCCAGAAATATCTAAAATTTCGCGTTTGGTGTGAGCGCGATCAATCTTCACACCTGGTGTCAGGACAAACGATAATTTGGTTGATAATTTTAATAGACCCCGGCCCCATACTATAACAGACTGAAAGCTACCATTGCTAAAAAATCTCAGCGCACATAATACTTGAGTTTCCACATTTATAGCATAAGAACGCTTTTCTTTTTTCTGTATAAGGTGAAAGTTCTATTAATTTAAAAATCGCATCTTTAGATAGTCTATAGAAACGAATAAGCTTGGGCAACTATAATATCATTAACTCGAGTCGAGATAATCGATATATTTGAATAATAAGTCTGTCTCTTCATCAGTGCCGGATCTAGTTAGTGCGGGGCCCGATTGGAATATTTATAGCAGATCAGCTACAAGTTAATAACATTGTATATCACAAGAGCGGCATCCAGAATGATAAAGTTATTTAAAATTATGGATATAATAAACTGAAAGGTTTTTGTATCATTTACATTGTAGTCAGTGCCGGATCTAGTCAGTGCGGGGCCCGATTGGAATATTTTTCGCTGGGCCCTTCAAAATATGGCTTATATGTATAAATAAAATAAGTAACATTTATAAATGACCCATTTTTGTCGGCTGGATTGGCGAACCATTTTTGTCAGCTGGATTGGCTACATGTAAACGATTCGGCTTCCACTCTGGAGGACCCGGGTTCGAATCTCGAATCCCACTTCTTGAAAATATTTATCATGATCATGAAGTCGGGTCCTCCCGTCGTCCACAATCTGATTGATCCCTCTGCAGGGATCTCGGGTTCGAATCTCGAATCCCACTTTTTGAAAATATTTATCATGATCATGAAGTCGGGTCCTCCAATCAATCCCCGTCGTCCACAATCCGATTGATCCCTCTGCAGGGATGGCCTCCTTTCGCCCCGACAATTATTATTCTTATAGAAAGAAAACTAGCATCATCTGATGACAAAAAAACAAAAGAAGGGTTAATTATTTGAATAAATTTCACCTTGATGTGAAAATTTGAACAATTTTATTTTTCATCGGAAATTGCAACCTCCTGGCTTAATTAGCATATATTAGGTTTCAATGTAACATATTGATTAGAACCCATTTCTAGAGAGATGTGATTAGGATTAATTAATTTATAACTACCCTGTACAAACCTGTACTCAAAATATTGAGATATGGCTCAATGTAAAAAAAGATAATTGAGTGTGTGGACGTTTCCGGTAATTGTAATCTTCAGTAACTTCCTTTATTATATCGTACCATTTATACGTTCCGCGAATATTGAAAAACGATACATATATATAAAAATTTTTTTCTTAATACATTATTTAATTACATAAACTTTGACAAACACGGGGGCCCCTCAAGCGCGGGGCCCGATTGGGTGCAATCGGTGCAATCGGCTTAAATCCGGCACTGCTCTTCATCGACTAAGAGAGAAAAATACTTTTCCGCCATCTTAAAATTGATGATAACGACACGGTCGTGGCGTTGTTAGCTAACGACGCCGATTAACGTCGTTAGTGATTGCGACAAGTTTTGTAAATACGGACAACTGTCGTTTCGATTCAGTAACGACGATATTTCGTCGTTGGTTCAATAACGACGCTTTTGTGAATCTGGGCCCAGAATCCCTAATGGATTTGGTAAAAGTTTATTTAGTTAGAAAGTTATTAGTAAGAATATCAGACAGCTATTGGGCCTGGACATATTAGGCACATTCGGCAATTCAGATCAATCTGAATAGATCACGTGACTTCTAAGTTTCGTCTGACTCATCTGACTTGGCATTTGCCGAAAGCATATGTCTGCTTCTCTACTGACCAACATGGCGGACGAAGTGATAAATTAATACAAGTTATTATACATATTACAGTGCTTTACACGCATAGTAATATCGAATTGAAAAAATTTTACACTGGATTAGTGGCTAATCATCCTCAATATAAATACCATTTATTGAAATAATTATCAATAAAACAAATATAAATTAACTACGACATTAATAAATAATAAAGAATTTCTTTATCAATTAATAATAATAGCGAAGCAACTTTAGGACGAAGTAACGTGAGCATACTTTTCAACCGATAAACACACACGAATTCTCGTATTAATAATGTCTATTTATGTAACGAGATATCTTTCCTTCAATTATACGGATTTGCCCCTCTGAATGTTAGATAGAGTCGAAAACTTCATCTGTTTCATTTATTTTAATTTCGCATAAATATCTCACGGGCGCCGCCGTGTTGCTCAGACCAATGTCAGAAACTACAGAGGTGACTGACGAAGATCTGACTATCTGAGTTTAGAACTCGTCAGTTGTCTGATTTGCCGAATGCGGCACTTCAGTCAGATATACTGTACGTCAGAACTCAATGCCGAACGATCATTGTTTAGATTTCTTAAGAATTCTGAATTGCCGAATAGGCCTATTATAAGCCCGATTATCTGGGGAAAGGCCACTAAAAATTTAATGACCACGGATCAAAGAACAAATCTCCCGCAGCTTCGACTTGACGTCATTTTCAAGGTACCGCCTTAACAGCTAAACTTAAATAAGCCCGATTTTCTGGGGAAAGGCCACAAAAATTTAATGACCACAGACCAAAGAATAAATCTCCCGCAGCTTCGACTTGACGTCATTTTCAAGGTACCGCCTTAACAGCTAAACTTATCGTAGCTAAGCTACATTTCCTGTTCTCGCGGCTAAAATAACGAAAAGAAACAGCTGTCATCAGTGTACTCTTATCGTGATAACACTCGAAATATGGCTGCTTTCGAGTGTTTATTGTTATCAATATTGTCCGAATTTATTGTTTTAAAATACAAACGTGTTATGTATTTTGGATTATCTTAATGATGTAAATATTAGGTTATGGAATTTATAAGATATATTACAGTACGTGCATTATTACAAAGCAAAGCTTCTGAAAATGAATGAATAAATTTATTTTAAAACTATTACGATTATTTAATGGTTCGTCGTCATAATTTCTCCATTGCTTGGAAAAGCCACATAATTTTGAAAATTGTCAATCAAAATATAATATTGCCGTTTATAAACACGATTTTAATCATTAATCGAATTATTTTTATTATACAGATATTACCAACTCAAATACGGTATTTTCAATAACAATTTATTCATTTTATAAAATAAATATCTGCATTATTTATTTATTTATTTTTTGAATTCGAGAAATGTTTCAAGTATCAAAGCGATATCTTCGAGTGTTTTTCCAAGGTCAAGATCAACATTGAACACGTGCACTCGACCAATGACGTCAAACTGTCGCGCCAAACTAACTCCCCGCTATTGGCTGAATTCGGTATCAGCGAAAACTCTCGAACGCGTATGTTTGTCAACTAGCGAACATCGAATCGTCGGAGTTAAAACTATCAATTTGGTAACTCCTAATACTCTTAATTCTAATAAATTGTCTGGACGACTTCACGGATTATTTTGTCCGTGGAAAATATTAAAATAAAATGCTAGAAGTAGGAAAATCAGTCTATCTTAAAATTAATACAAATTTATAGATAAAAAATACTTTACACGATAAAAGTGATAATCATATTATGGGAAATGAAAAAATTTATTTAATTTATAGTCGTAAGAGTGGTTAGTTCGAAGCATTCTATTTAAGGTTTAAATTAATTTGAATTACCGAGGGCGAATTAAAATGATATTTTTATAGATTAGAAGAAATAATATCGGAGGATATTTTTTCTAATCGCGTAGTAATAATCAAAACTCCAAGATTAATTCGCGTAAAGAAAAGTTACGTTTTAGTAAGCATTTATCAAATTTCTACTAATCTCTCGCCTACGAAAACATGTACTGTACAGAGCGATGCCTATACAGCAGCGTTTCTCGATTTATACTCGGTCCAATATTGGATGGCTTTAGATTTTTAATGGGTGGCGAAATGATAGCTGAAAAATTTCTACATATTATAGATCAGCGGTTCTCGACTTGTGCTACTTGTATAATCTTGATTTTCTATTTGTATACGAGGCATATTTTTGTTAGTGGTACCGAAATTTTTGAGCGAAATGATAGCTGAAAAATTTCTACATATAGATCAGCGGTTCTCGACTTGTGCTACTTGCATAATCTTGATTTTCTATTTGTATACGAGGCATATTTTTGTTAGTGGTACCGAAATTTTTGAATTTTAATTTTGGTGGTACGTATTTATAAAACGATTGAGAACCGCTGTTATAGATTATAAATACTTGGGTGACGGTATCACCACCAAACAAATAAATTATGTAAGTTGAATGGCGCTGAAAAAAATATGGAAAAACGCCGCTATCGGTATGTAAACTTATAATTTTAGAAGCCGAGAATCGGCTCTATCCGAAAACCAGTGCCTTAAATTTTAAATTTTCTGGTCACCAGAAAAGTCATGGCCAAATCTGGTTCATTTCACTGATAAAAATTCTCTTTATTCTTAATGCTATATATAATGTCAGATTGCCAAATTTCGGTACTGAACTACACATATTTAATTTTATCGATAATAACCAGATAATGGTTAATAAGGTGCTAAGACTGGTTAAAATAATTGAAAGTCGAATTTTGTTTAAAAATTTTGCGATGTATTAAAATTAGTAGGAAAAGGGAAAGTGTTCCATTCCAGTCGAATTAGAATTATTCTGCGTAAAAAGGAATTTAATGATAAACTGGTATAAGGGAATTAAGCGTAACGTAGAAGGAAATGTTAATGGCTAATAACTAAAATACGTAGAAGGAAAAGAGAAATTTCTTTTCTTTCCTTTCTATTAATACTTTAATAATAACGAAATTTTTCACCGCATTTGTTATGTCTTTCCCAAAAAACTGCCGCATTACACTAGCCTAACATATAATTAGTTTTTAAATACCGTATATCAACTAATTTTATAATAATAATAAAAGTTGTCACAAATTTTGACTAGGAAAAGCAGAAAGCCGGATAAATGCATTATGTCGAATTCGACGTTATACATAAAAGCAACCAAACGTTTGAACACCCGTGTAGCAATATTTAATGTGATAAGTTACGGTACTTGTTTTAACTGTAGTTATCCCACTTCCAATATATGAAGTAGGATAACAGGATGTGGAAAGAATGACGCAGCAGTTTTACGCTGGATGCCATTCTCTCAATTTCATAGTTATAACGCCTATCTAACCAAACCGTAATGGCTCCACCACATCCAATTCCGTGCCTTTCTTTCTACCTAATTCCATAAGTTAGTAAGCAACTATAATCATTTCTCAATGTCTTGTTTTATAAGCGATTGAAAAATAAATCGCCCACTAACATAGAATTATGGATAATAAGATCAGGTATTCCATAAGTTAGTGGGCAACCATTTTTCGATCTTTTATAAAATAACAGATTGGAAAATAGTCTCTTACTTATGGAATACCCGGTCTTAAAGCGAGTCATCTGTCCATTACTTTTTGTTTTCTGATAGTTATTTCTGGTAAAATAGGTTTTCTAACGTAGAAAAGATGGACGCCCGGATAACTTATGAAATTTGTGAGAATGACTCCCATCGTAAAATCGCCGCATAATTCTTTCCGCTGGACACAGACACCTTCTTATCCTACTTGGTAGTTTTAATGGATGTTAATCGATACTAATTGGACCGACTACGAACCGGTTTAGTAGGTTCGATGTTTTTAAATGAGTAATAATTACCTAGTCGAGATTTTAATAGGCCCTATGTTATTTGGATGATAGCTATAGCTATCATCCAAATAGGATTTCATTCTTTCCCATAAATTCTCTACATCTGGTCCACTTCAGCCCGTTCCTCGAGCATTTCTAATTTCAATCGACTTTCAAGGGGTCTTTGATACTGCCTGGAGACCGGCTATTTTACAAACTCTAAAAAATAATAAATGTCCAAAAAACCTCTACAACCTATTATTTAATTACTTCAAAAATAGAAACTGATGGTCCATACTAATAACATCAATATAATTGAGCCCTCTAATAGGAGCTGTCCTCGAGGATCTTGTTCAAGGCCAGCGCTCTGGAATATACTTTTTAATGATTTATTAAACTTGCAGAATAAAATGAAAGATAACGTTAAATTACAAGCTTATGCTGATGATCTAGTTATCCTCATAACTGATGGAAATAGAGATAAATTGAAAGATATTGCTAACAAAACACTACATGAAATTGATAATTGGTGTGATAATAATAAACTCAATATAAACACAGTGGTGGACAAAAGTATTGATACCCCACCTTTGGTAATATTAGTGTTTGAGGTTAATGTAACGTTTTCAAACCCTGTTTATGAAATTGGAAAGAGCAAAGAATAGTAAGGATAGCGCATTCAATCAGAAATAGCAATTATTTATTTTTGTACAAACAAAAACTGAAAACATAAGGTGGACAAAAGTATTGATGCCTTACAATTAATATTTAATATGCCCACCTTTAGCAGAAATTACAGTTTGTAATCGTTTTCGGTTGCCTTCAACAAGCTTCCTGCAAAAGTCTACGTCGAGTTTTGCCCATTCCACTTTACAAAACCTTTTTAATTCTGCTATGTTCTTGGAGTGGCGATCTTTGATCATTTTCTTTAGCTGGCACCAACAATGCTCGATGACTTTAAGGTCCGGGCTTTGGCTAGGCCAGGGAGAAAGAAGGTTAATTTTGTTTTGATCAAAAATTGCATTGTTGAATGTGAAACATGTTTAGGATCGTTGTCCTGTAGGAAAATAATACCTTCTGCCAAGGAGCCAGACAGCAGAAGAAATCATTTTCAATTGCAATATATTCTGATGTCTTTCAGAATTAAGGATTTCATCAATAATTTTAAGGTCTCCAGGACCGTTTATACTCATGCAACCCCAAAGTAGCACACTACCACCACCATGCTTCACAGTTGGTACCAAGCAATCTTCTTTGAACTCTTTATTTTTGAAACTCCAAACAAACTGCCTACCATCACTATTGAAGAGGTTGATTTTTGTCTCATCAGACCATAAAACTTTATTAAAATAAGTTTCCGGTTCTTTGATATATATCTTTGCAAATTCCAAACGTGCTTTTTTATGGCACTGCTTCAGATATGGTTTGAAAAAATAATTTTACATTATTCTGTTTTGATGATTAGAATTTTCCTGAGAAATATATCGCCTGTTAAATAAATTAGATTATATACACTATAATTATGCTTTATAAATAACGTAAGCCTATTTATGTGATTAGTACTTAAAATTTTAAATCATATATTTCATTTAAATGAATGTTTTATATATAAATTATTATAATAAACAATTGTATTCTAGTCTAAAAACTGCACTTAATTTTATTTAATTTTTTTAAATATTCTAAACGTCTCAGTTCATTATCTCGCATTTATAACATTTTCACATTAAATTAATTATTTTATAACTTTATAAATTTATTGACGAGTACATTTTTCAGTTTAATAAATTTAATATTCCTCTAATATAAATTACGCAAAAATAATATATTAAACAGTTAAGTTATTATTTAAAGCGTAAACTCGATCAGAAACCACATTCAACAAGAACAACTTCCTTTATTTATCTGAGAGATTTCTTTACATAATAAATGACGAATGGCATCATTGAGAGAGAAATACCTGTTATAAATAATTCTTTGTCAGAGAGATCAAAAGGTAAACTTTACATGCTGAACAATAAATAATTTTGAATATAGAAAAATTTGTTAATTGAAGCTCCATTAAGTTTATAGAATCTTAACCCTTTAATTCCCAAATTATCTGTTTTCAGTAAAAAAAAAAAAAACTTTTAATAAGAAAATCACATTCTGTACACATGTCACATTCTGTACATAAGAAAATCACATTCTGTACATTTTTGAAAATAAATACAATTTATTTTCAAAAATTTTTTGTTTGGTACATAGAGCATAAATAACCAAAGTGTTTCTTATTTGATACCGTGGGATGTAAAGGGTTAAAAAACAACGATCATAAATAACCAAAATGTTTCTTATTTGATACCGTGGGATGTAAAGGGTTAAAAAACAACGTAGACATAAATCATCCGTACTGTTTTTACGTTTATTTAAGGTTAAGAACTATAGTACAATGTTTAAAAATTTATTTCACTAAATAAATAATTTTAGAAATGTAAAACGCGTAAATGACGATAATTATTTTGATGTAGCATTGCATAGGTGATATTTCCATCTTTTCCTGTTTACATCAGCAGGAATGGATATTTTAGAATGATTAATTTTATTAATATTAATTCCTTCGTAATTTTTTATAACTGTTATTCTGTATGACTGAATGATTGTCACTTCAAATCCTTTAAAATAAAAACTATGAAGCTTTACCACTCAATAGGATAGAAAAGAAGAAAGAAAGCCGAAAGGAAGAAAAAAAGAAAGAGAGAAAGTGAAAGAGAAAAGAAAGTAAAAGTTTTGTGCCAATATATTTCTCGACTAGCAAAATAAAATTATTGCAGAAAACATTCCTTGTAAAAAATACATGTATGAGTGCTTCCAAATATGTTTTCATTATTTGGAATTTATACTTATATATCATCTTTATCATCTTATATATGCGAAAAAAACTTTCTCAATCACGAGTATTAATAAGCCCAAATTGAGATCAAAATTAACTGATGAACATTTACAAGTGGTGTTAATACATTCGACAGATCTAGAACCAGGACTCAATGATATTAAAAAACAACAACAATTGCACAAATCACACCTTTCAGACTGATGAATTTATTAATAATTCTTTTCTGATTTGAAATTATTTACTTTTTTTTAATTATTTTTGAAATGTGTTATTTTAAACAGTTTGTATTAAAAAGTAATTATTGTCATAAATAAAGAATGATTATACTATAAAAATAGTATATCTAAATCTTTTCCTTGTGTCTAACTTGTTATCGATTTGAACGTATTTTTCCATAACACTTTTTTTGGCCCGCTAAATATTTTGGAATTTACAAAATGGACCACCTAGGCAAACTTTGAGAACCTCTACTCAAAAGAGTGTAGATTAATTTTATAAACCCAATCTACAGTAGATTGTAGCATTATACATATTATACACCTTGACCTCTTACTACTCTTTCGAGTGGAAAGAAATCACATCTTTCCTGACCAAACTTTTATATAAAAAACAAAATAAAAATAAATATATAGTTATTTTGATTAAATATCTACAAAAATATTGGATTTTAAAGTATAATACAATACTTTCTTTAGGTATTAAACACTTCATCGTATCTAAAACTATAATAATTGCAATTGTTAGCGTGAATTATTTAAAATGTTACTTTTCATTATTAACAGACAATATACAAACAAAATTCTACTTGCAATATTCTTTATATAATCAGTTACATGGTAATTGGTAGAAATGCTCCCTTAAAAAAATCTTTCTTTATAAGTCAAAAATAAATTATTAAAACATGTAGATACTTTAAAATATTTAGGAATATTAATTGATAACAGATTAAACTAGGACTAATCATATACATTATGTTTGTAACAAAGCCATAAAAATCTTAAATAATTTAAAAGGTATAGCTAGGAACGTTTGGGGAGTAGGACCTAAAGCCATTATAACAATTTACAAAGGGGCTATTGAACTTGTTATACTATATGGAATTGATGTTTGGGGAAAAGCTGTTGATAAGATTCATATCAGAAGAATATTAGAATCTATACAAAGACTTACCGCTATCTCTATTTGTGAACTTACCGCACGGCATCTTACAGCGCTCTAATGGTTATAGCAAAACTATTACCTATTTATTATAAAATAAAATTAACAATCAACACAAATGTAATCTTAAATAAGTACTGACTGGTCTAAAAATGAAGGTTTTGACAGTATCAGACTTCCTGAAGGTGGACATGAGCTAATTACTAATTTGAAAATACACAATTTAGACATAAATAACATCTATAAGAAAGAAAAAGAAAATACAATATAAAAATATATGAAAATGAATACCAACTTACCGGTATCAAAATATATACTGCTGGTTCAAAAAGTATTGATAAAGTAGGATCGGCTATCGTTATTAAAAAAAGGATAATAAAACAACTTATCACGCTTATTACAAACTAGCACTTCATTGCAGCAACTCACAAGCGGAGTTATATGCTATTTATAAAGCCCTCTGTTACGTTAACAATAATATACAAAATTATAACTTGTTGAATATAAACGAGAATAAAATTAAAAACTGTATAAATATTATAACAGACAGTAAATCAGCTTTAAACATAATTAAACGAAATAACGGATCTTATGTATGCAAAAGTATTGTAGACTTAATTACAAAGATCAATGAATCTTATAAATTAAAATTCATCTGGACTCCCAGTCATTCTGATAACGAAGGTAATGATAAAGCAGACAAGCTTGCGAAACTAGCAAGTAATTCAAATATAAGAACATCTTTTGCTCAAGGCAGCTTTAAACAACTTATATATTCTACAATGGCAAAGAGAGTGGAACAATTCCAACACTGGCAGACTGACTTATGAATTCATACCATCTATTATTCAAATATTAAAGAATAATCATTTTAAAACCAACTTTTATCTAACATAACTGTTAACTCAGCCCAGGAATTTTAAATACTATTTAAACCGTTTTAAGATTATAAATGATGATTTGTGCAGCTGTGACAACAACAGCTCACAAACAGTAAAACACTATTTGTTTCATTGTAAAAAATTTATTAATGAAAGAGAAATTCTAAAACACAAAGTTATTTCATTGGGTATAACTTGGCCTTGTGAATTAAAAGAATTTATCAATAAGAAACAAATATTCTTAGCATTAAATGAATATTTAAATTCAACTAAAGCACTAATGTCATATAAGTAAAACGTAACAAAACTATTATCTCTACTGAAACAACTACAACAATAAACCACATTGAAGCACTATTGTACCACTACACGACTTCAAGTAATGATCTACAAATCAACTGCATTTTCAATAACCACTCTTACTACTCACCGGAAATTCAACCTGGCTCCATAGAAATTCCTGTCGTCTTCAACTTGTGCAGATAGACTGTGCATGTAGGGTAAATTCGGGTGAGATGACACACCTTTTTTGTTTAATGATAAAATTATTAATAATCATAACCAAAAACTTATTATTCAAAATATTTTACATGCAACCATATGCGAAAAGTAATGTAAAAAATTAATTAATCAAAATGAAAAAAATGTAACAAAATAAAGAATTTTTAAAAAGTTGGAAAAAACCATCTCACCCAACATGATGGGGTGAGATGGTTTTTTCCAACTTTTTTCATTTTGCTTAACTAATTTTTGACATTACTTTACTATCTCACCCAACATGATCGGGTGAGATGGTTTTTTCCAACTTTTTTCATTTTGCTTAA
This sequence comes from Olivierus martensii, assembly GCA_000484575.1. Lineage (NCBI taxonomy): Eukaryota > Metazoa > Arthropoda > Arachnida > Scorpiones > Buthidae > Olivierus > Olivierus martensii. The sequence continues at coordinate 16,357 of AYEL01078994.1, forward strand.
CTAATTTTTGACATTACTTTTTGCATATGGTTCCATGTAAGCTATTTTGAATGATAAAAGTTTTTGATTATGATTATTAATAATTTTATCAGCAAAGAAAAAATAGGTTGGCCATCTCTCCCGGTTTTACTCTAATTTGGATTTTAATTATCTTAGAGAAAGCGCATCAGTGTCTATTCTGTTCAAACAAATGAATAGTAGTTACTGTATGCCATAATCATTACCACAATATCATCTTGTCTCCAGAACGTGAATATACTTAGCTGAGCCGTCTGTCCCGCCGCACCATTTCTCCCGGATTTACCCTATATGTCCTTCGTTTAGGTTTTGTTTATTTTGGTCTGTTGTACAGAAAGACTGTACAGAAGAAGATATAAAGAAAAAAAATTTGTAATCTTTTGTTATGTTAGATTAGTATACCTGTTGTTATTAAGTGTTAGAAGATATAAAGAAAAAAAAATTTGTAATCTTTTGTTATGTTAGATTAGTATACCTGTTGTTATTAAGTGTTATTTTTATATTATATTAATTCTATTATAATTATTGTAAATAATTGAAATTGTTAAATTATTTTACTGTTAATTATTTTTCAATTTTATGTTTATGTCCATGTTTTTGTTTGTTTAGTTATTGTTAATTTATTCTACATTATTAATTTATTTATTGTTAATTTTATATTTATGTTACTTAACTCTATTGTTATTAATTGCCAAACATTTATTCTGTATCTTATTGTATCATGAAAAATTCAATAAACTGTTGGTTGCTTATAGCCTTCTAGCCTTTTTTCCTCTAGTGGTTTGCCACACTTTCTTCTGGCAGAAACCTTTTAATCCTTCTAAGCTTTCCTTGATCCTTGTCATTTCCTTCTTCATTCTTCGATAGGCTGGGCTAAACCTTTGAGTATGGCCTCTAAATCTTTCGTTCAACTACAGTATACCAACTATTGGTCCTTATCGTCTTCTAGTGTACATTCTGGAGATTTGATTTTGGTGTGGTTATTCTTTCCACGACTCGATATATAATATTTTTCCAAATTATCCGATATAGAAAAAAAAATATTTTTCTTCGATTAATAAATTCCGCTATCAAGAACAGTTGTTCGAAACTCGTGTCCAACGGAGAGAATTAGGCGCGGTTTCCACTGTACGATTTCGTCCAGCAAAACGGATCCGTATAGCCGGTATCCTAGCAACGGCCCGTTTACGGACAGCAAAATCACGGAACGGATCGACTAGACCTCTATCCTACTTTCTGCTGGATACGGATCCTTACGGATTGACATCACCGATTCGATAGCCAATAAGAAACTACTTTGTTGTAAACGAGAGGTTTGAAAAACATGGCGGTAAACGACGAAATACTTATAAATTTGGTTGGTGAAAACGTTTGACTTTACGACAAATCCCGAACAGAATATCACGACAAAATATTAAAAAATAATACTTAGGATATAATAACGGACCAACTTAAACAAGATGGTTAGTGCTTGAACAGAATACAGTACAGCTAATCGAATTGGTTTTTTCTGTACGTGTTCATTCTCGCTTTATAAAATATTAGTTTCAGAATAACAAAGCGTGTATTATCGCCAACTTAAACAAGATGGTTAGTTCTTGAACAGAATACAGTACAGCTAATCGAATTTGTTTTTTCTGTACGTGTTCATTCTCACTTTATAAAATAGTTTCAGAATAACAAAGCGTGAATTATCCACCACTACTCATCGCTATATGCATGGTGGAAATATACAATATCTATATCTATATGATTGTACAATATCTTCCTTCCAAAAGTGTTAAATTAAACATTATACTGTATTTATCAAAATCACAGATTTTGATCGAAATAGATAAAACAACCTCTTTCTCCATCTTGAAATAAACTTTTTCTATCGACGTATTTGATTGGTTTATTTTTACAACATTCGTTATTGGCTACTTCGACATGACGTTTTATAAGTTACGGATCCGTTAACGGATTCGTTATACGGCCTATGTGAGCGCGTAAACGTTTCGCTGTCCGAAATCGGAAGCTACTAGACGGCGTCGTGCTGGACGAAATCGTACAGTGGAAACCGCGCCATATGCAGCAATTTTACGCCGGAAGCCATTCTTCCAATTTGGTAGTTACGGCGTGCGGAGAGGAAAGGTTATCTGATAAATAATTTTTTTTTTTTATATAACTATAACATTCCGTACCTTTATCAATATCAGATGTAAGTGATAGAACCGGTTTAAATCTTCCGTCCGATTTTGATATTTAGAATTTTTTAAATACGGAATATGTAAGGAAAAATTTGAAAGTCGGTTATTAGATATTATCGAAAGTGGATGGCCTTGGCCCAGTATTTCTGCCAGGTAATTTATTTATTTACGTATCGACTAGCGTGCGGTCTTTCGTCTTTTCGTCGCATTAAATCTGGTAATTTTGGAGGAAATAGTCGAAATTTTTAAATATTGAATAAAAGATTCGTTCCTGGTTAGATGAGGCGATTTTCAATAAAATAACTCGATTTTTCCCGAAACTTTAACCAAAACCGACTATTTACCGAGATAAGCTAATCATGGAATAGTTAAAAAATAAACCCGGCGCAGTACTAAGAAGTTCGTATATCGGCTATCATTTGCGAGCTGTTGCGACTGTTTCTCGCCTCATTCGATCACCTACCCCTAGTGAAGTGATGCTCATTTCTTAATTTTTTTTTATCTAAGCTATTAAATTTTTGATTAGATATAATTAATTTCTTAACGAAATCTGTTTCTTAGAAAGAGTCCTATCCATTACGCTGTAACGCATCGGTTATACGTATATTATTTATTCATTCGGTGCTCTGGCCACCCGTCGAATTCCGATAATTTACTTATCTCTCTAAAATATCAATTAAATTAGTCCAAGGTTTTCCCAGTTGGATCTAACCATCGATGGCACGAAAGGTTACTTTCCTCAGCCATGGCATATTTTATGTTTCGAGGGAAGAGAAGATGAGTTAGGCCTTGACGCTTTCTAAAACATCAATTAAATTAGTCCAAGGTTTTCCTAGTTGGATCTAACCATCGATGGCACGAAAGGTTATTTTCCCTCAGTAATAACCTCAGCCATGGCATATTTTATGTTTCGAGGGAAGAGAAGATGAGTTAGGCCTTGACGCCGATAATTTTCTATAGGTTATCGAATAAAACAATTTGGCATTTTATAATTGTTTCGGGGTCTTTTTATATTAACTCATCGGCCAAAAACTTTTCTGAATGGAAGAATATATAGGATAGCCGAGCGTAGGTATAACTCGGTAGATACCGGAGGACCATGGTGGTGGTGTTGGATATTTTCGAAACTTTCTGGATTCGATTCTATACGGTTGTAAGAAAGTGGTTTGGGCTAGCCACTCGCCTTCATTTTTAAGATTAAATTTTCTGGTCGAGTGTGTAAAATTACTTTTAATACAAGGTCATACAGGGACGATTTCTAATAACTTTATACTCTTTCAAAACTATGGTGAATCGCCGTGTGGCGCAGTTTAATACAAGGTCATTTCCCCATACGGGGGACGATTTCTAATAACTTTATACTCTTTCAAAACTATGGTGAATCGCCGTGTGGCCCATCGGCTGTGGTAACCAACCTCGTTTGATATTTTCTTATAAAATGATGTTAATAGAATGAGTCATTCTCCACAAGTATAATAAAACTCACCAATTTCCTTTAACTCGATATTGTACGTAGTCAATTGGCCAAGAAAACATATTTGATATATAATAAATTTAAAGATGACGTACATTAAAATGATAACGTCCGCCTATAAAGATTTGCCAGAAATTTTTTAAAGGTTTTCCCCTTATAGCTTTTAGCCGGGTGGCCGTAGTTTTTGATTTTATCGAAGTGGAAAAATGACATTTATGACAGAATTTGAGTAGTCGCGTCTCGGACCCTTTCCGAAACACTTTCCCAATGATGTTAAAAGTCATTTTACCCGATGGGATAAAAACCGGCCACCCATCCGAAAGTGGCAGGTTTATAAAGGTTACCGGGGCCGACCAAAGTAAACTATTTAATCTTCAAAACGCTTCGATAACTTTAGAAATAAAGTTGGTTTAAACCCATAAAATCAGCACAGAAATAAGCATTTCAGAGGTTCGGGATTGGTAATTAGTGCTTGGTCATCCTCACCAGCCGCTCGTATTTTCTTTAAGTTAATGAGACTAGACGCAAAATATTTAAAAGTTAAGCCGACAGCGGAGCTGAATGGGTGTGAGTGACGTCATAGGCCGTCGACCCCCGTTAATGGTCCGTTTTCCTTGCTGGGGTGGGAAAAAATGTCCGATAGCGGGTACGGAGACAGTTATAACGTAGATGGAGTTACTGGAATATTTCATCGGATACGGTCTATTTGTAGTCCTTATCGCTAGGTTATCCAGCCGATTATCGAATAAAAGTAGCGTTTCCCCTTCCTTCATCCCGTTCACTTTTTTATCTTCGCTTGGTTTACGGGAATATCCCGTCCATTCGGACCTGGAAAAATGTTTCCACGAAAATAAGACCAAATGGTTTCCTAACTCTTTCGAAATTGAAAAAATAGTCGAGAAAGCCACTAGTATATCTGGCCGTAGACGGTGATTTCCATCAGAAGGTGGGTCCGTCATCCTATGACGCCCGACGCAATTTTTTAGCATAATACATATTTTGGTCGCCGAGATTCCGACCAAAAACTATTTTCTTGGCGTAGCGACACCATCCCGTAACTACCATATGTTTTAAAGAAGAATTACGAGAAAAAGGTGATCTAGTTCATATTAATTAACTGCCGGTGTCCCGGAAGTGGTCAGTATCGAGAAGCTTTTTAGTTTCGAAAATCGAATTCTCTACCGGTATACTTCGGAAAATTAGAACAGATTTCTTCCTACTTTCCACTTTTTTTGATTCTTTCACTAAGAATTATTATAATAGAAAGAATTATTTCGGATGACTCGAGATTCTCCGCGCTCACGGTAGTCGTTAAATAAAAGATATATTTTTATATTCCGAGGTCAACTTAGAACTATTTTCGTAGATCGATGTCCAGGTAATAAAGTTGAAGTTAAAATCCAAATAACCATTTTTGAAAATGTATGAAATGACAAAATATTTCTGGAGGAAACTTTTCGAAATTTCCAAATGTTCCATTTTTAAACTTACTGAACCGAATCGTTATCCTTCCCCTTAGGATACCGCCAAATTTATCGACATAGCAATTAAAAAAAAGCAGTTGGAAACGACGGACGGACGGTACTCTATATTCAATCCTTATATTGTCTAAATTATAATTATTTGGGTATTTGCGCCTTCTCTCTTCTGTCGGAAGTGGCCGCCCACTCATTCGGACGCTACGGTTTTGTTTAGAGTTAGTTCCATTGGCCGTCGCTAGTGGGCGCCGCGCCAACAGTGACGTCGACGAAAGGAGAGAAGTGGCGTGCCTGGTGGATGGCCGTTTATCGTCTGCCGTCATGACATCGGAACTGCTCAACAACTTTCCTGTGGATCCGGAGCTTCTGCGACAGTTCAGAGAGGCCGTTTTACCCCAGTTACGAGAAACTCCAGGTGAGTCTGAGTATCCGAACGAAACCGGCCGGCCATCCGCTGGTATCGTTAGTAAACGTTTACCAAAAACTTTGTTTATATGTCGACCGAAGTTTAATCGATGTTATAAGAAAAGCTATATTTAGGAATAAGAATGGATTAAGTCGTGTTAAATAGCTAGAATTCTGTTCGAGCATTTATTCTTTAACATCGATCGACGTCGTAATTTAAAAGTAGAGCCGTAGCGGTCGACTCGGTGAGTCATCGGATGGTAATGGAGCTTAAAAAATAAATAAATAAATAAGCGGAAAATCGACTTTATACCGCTAGACTAATAGTTGTCTGTCATTAAGATATTGATTGTCCATTGACTTCCGCTCCCTCGGCTTTCGATGGAAATTGTTTTAGCCTATATTTTCCATAACGGATTTAACTTTATAATTTCCATAAAATCCAAGAAAACTTTCTACTTTAAACGCTTTGACCCGGATCGTTTCCCACGTAGAAAAACGAATAAAGATTGTACTCTTTAATTCTGATATAATCGAATTTAAAGTACTTGAAAGATAATTGCCACTTAACTTATTTATCGTTATCGATAAAAAGAAGCCCGTTCCGAAGAAAACAAAACGGGATACGATACGAAAGTGGAACAAATAATGTAAAGTGTTTGGGATATTAGATGCCATCGATAAAGATATAAAAGACTTTTCTTCTACCCGTATAATGGAGGAAAAGTGTGGAGATGCCACCAGTACTATATAGAAATAGAAGGGTGAGGTAATAATGGTTGACACTTTAATTGTTGCTTTCATCGAATCTAAAATAACTCTTACTGTACTTTTTCCTGATGATCCTATCGGCTAAAATTGTACTTATCGATAAAAAGATTCTAGAGCGGTGGTTTCAAACTTTTTAGGATTTCTTGCGTGACGGTCTCCTTACAATTTTTTAGATTGTTCGCGGAACCTTTAAAATTAACTACAATTAACGTAACAGAAAATGGCAAATCTTAGTCAAACAGCGCAATCATAAGAAAGTTTTTTACACAGTCTTCTGCAGTGGACAACTATTCAGGATATTGAACAGTAATTCTCTAAACTGAGGTCGTCCACGGTCCTCTAGCAGTGCCGGATCTAGTTAGTGCGGGGCCCGATTGGAATATTTTTTTGCGGGGTTCCTCAAAATATGGCTTATTAATAAAATAAAAACATTTTTGTCGGCTGGATTGGCTACGTGGAAACGCTTCAGTTTCCATTCTGGAGGATCCGAGTTCGAATCTTGAGTCCTACCCTTTGAAAATATT
>AYEL01078995.1:0-50645 GCA_000484575.1 Olivierus martensii
ATATACTATATATAAACTATGTTTATTATTTTTCAATTTAAAATATTATCTTTTTGAAATGAAGAAAGACAAATGTCCAAAAGAAAATATTTATACTTAATTTACATACATTAAACAGATTGAAACTCTAAAGCATATCATGGGAGTTGCTGGATTATAGTTCACTGCAACACTCCTCAAATCTTGACCATGCAGTTATAAAATTAAGCCTAATGATATTAAATTTAAATGATTTAATTGACTAATTTTAATGCAAACTCCTTGATTATTTTATACTGTATGTTATTAATCAGTAGGTCTGCTTATTTAATATGATGCAAATAGTTTTGTAATACAAATTATTTATGAAAAAAATATAGAAAATTGCTATTCTCAAAAAATAAGTCCAATAAAAAAATGATTCAATTTAACTAATTTTTATCATTTCTACATCAATAATTAAAACATTCAGTTTTATTTAAATTATTGATATAAAAATGTTTACATCTTTATGTAAACATTATTATTCAACGAATTTTAATTTTTTTAAAATTTTATATATTGTAATAATTTTAAAATAATCAACCAAAACTTTTAAAAATGCCAATTATTTAGTGAATTCTTTTTATAAAACTGTAATTAACATCTTGAACTAGGAGGAAATGACTAAAACAAAAATTTCTTTATCAAAGAATCATATAAATCAGTTTTTTAAATACATTATTAACTCAAATATAAGAAAAATGTCAATAATATAATGTAGAAATTGTCGTACATTTTAACTCTTTTCATAAAAGTAATTTATAGAATGAAATTCTTAATTGGAATTCTCACCATCATCTTTATAGTTTTAACACAAAAGCTGTCTAGATTTTCTGCTGAATTATTTCAGTTTTCTAGTATGCTTTATCTATTTACAGAAAGGACACGTATATACCATTATTCATACGAGCAGAAACCAAGGAACCGTGGAGCTACAAAATGGCAGCCTTTAGAGCCCTGCTGAATAGAGCCTTTACGCACTGCATGACATTAGAAAGTAGACAACAGGAAGTGGACTGGATTACGCAACAAGCGATAAAGCACAGATATAGGGTGAATATCATCACTAAACTTTTAAGAAAAATGTCCAGGACTAAACTGACTAACAACGATCAAAATGAAGACAAGAAAGTGTATTCCATGGACATTAACTCTATATCTTTGAGATTTAAGAAGAAACTTGAAAAAGTTTCGGGCCAAAAGATCGTATTTAATAGAAACAACACCCTGTTTAATCTTATTAGAAATGATAAAGATAAAATCAGTGAAGTCTACTTTCCAGGGGTGTACCAAATCCCTCTCCATGATAATGACTGTAACATCGACGGAGATTACATCGATTACACAGCATGGTCTCTCAAAAAATGCATTACGGAGCATAAAAAAGATTTAGCAAATAAAGCCAATAGTACAGCCTTAGCCCAACACGCACTGGCTTCAGATATTGTAGTACAATGGAATGATGCTAAACTCTTAAGGAAAGAACACAACCCCATCAGAGGAAGAGTCGCTGAGACTTTATCTATATATAGTAACCGCAAGATGAACAAAGAAACAGTTAATAAGCTTGAACCCGCCATGATAAACAATGCATGGAGATGGTGCAGTTCTACTAATAAACATTATTAAATCTTGTTAAATGAAAATATTTTGGTTTACTCTGTTATGTATATAGTACCCTGAATGATCTGTTTATTGTTATTTTTATTGTTTTTGTATATTCTTGGCATTTGCTGAAGTGTTTGTATACCATACTCATAATATTCCACATTTTATATAAAAAGTTTGTATTTGTGTTGCCATAGCAACGTTTTTAAACCATCAGAATGTTTGGCGTTCTATAGAAAAGTTGTTATATTTGTTATGTTCTAGGTAGCTGATGAGGATTGTATATCGAAAGCCCTACTACCTGTAATAAATTTTGTGTTAATATAATTTTCCTGCCTTGGAGCTGTTATTCTTTTGAATTGTAAAGTTTGGCAGTGTAAGGTTTGAGCAAATATTCATATTAATTAAATCATTCAGTCTACAGAGCATGCAATCATATTAATATTACTGAATATATTTTATCAAAAATTTAACTTGCTGGACATTTAAAATAAACATATTTTGACATACAATAATTGATACAGGTTAATCTATTACTTAATTATTAAGTAATAGTTAGCCTATATTATATTGAAATTAATGCTCTTACTTATTATTTTGTTTAATTTTATCAATTATCCTTTTAAGTTTTTAATTATTATTGGGTATTTTAATGTTAGAATTCTATACTTTCTATAAGTATTTATTACATACTATTTTTATTTTTTTATTAACATTTACATTTTAGTGTAGTTTAGCCCAGATGAACCATGTATCACAAAACAAAATAAGATAAACTTCATTATGGCCATAATTAAGTTGACCAGTGATTAGGAGACTTTTGAGTGAAATGAATTAATATATAAAATTTATAAAAAAGCTCACATATTTGAGCTTTTTTCTTTGTATCAGTTTATCAGCTAAAGTTTTCGAAAGCACTAGAGTCTCAGCAACACTAATATAAATTAATTAGTCAATAAATTGGAAATCAGTTAAAAATATTATTATAAAAGTCATATGGTGAGGCCCTAATAAGGTAGTTAGTTATTTAGTTTTGACCTAAACAGTTTGATTTTGGAATCTTATGATTAATATTCAATTGAAGTTAATAGAATGTTTGGCTTAAAAAACTTTTTATAAATTATGTGCTGATATTTTTTATAATCCTATATTGCACTTCAAATATGTTTTTGAAAAATGGGTTCATAATTTGAATAGAATTAATATTTGCAACATATATAAACTAATTCAGCCAGTAATGTCCATATATGTCAGCAATGCCAATGTCAGAAGAATATTTTCTTTAATGAAACAGGTATGGATAAAAAATAGGAATAAAATGAATTTAATAAAAGACATTTGCAAGTTATTTGTTAAAAAAGTTACAATATGATACTACAATGAGTGTTTTGAATATACCAGAAGCAAAAATAATGAAAAGAATTCTGAAGACTTAATGCATCATGGAATTTAATCATACTGTTTTATAATTTGTATTGCTGTAATCTGTAATGTAGAAAATTTATGAAAAAAACTGAATTTTATAAGTGTGATAAACAAGGGCTTTGCATTTTACATTTGTTTTTGTTTTGTGCAGTCTTGGTGAACTTTTATCATTCATTACTATTTTATATTGTCAATGATTTCAAATATTTTTATAAAATTTAAATAAACTGTGATTTTTGAAGTATGACTATTTTGTATTAATGTTGTATGTAATATATAAAAATAAAAATACATTGTGGTTGTTTCTTAAAATGTTAGATTGTTGTTATTATTATATATAATAAATATTATATTTATATTGTATTATTTTATATTGACTTTTCTAATGTTTGGATCAGGTAAATCAAGGATTTGATAATCCTAGATTTTAATAATCATATTTTATATTAGATATGAAAATGTAATTATTTTAGTTTAATAATTTATTTAAAAAATGTATTTTAAACCCTTTTATGACTGGACTGTTAGCAAAAAGGGAGTGTCTTATAATGTCATTTGCCCAGCACTTCTAAATTGTATCTAATGATTACTGCTTACTTTTTTCTATTTAATTAGAAATAAATTAACATTAATATGTAGGATCTTCCACTTAGAAAACAGGATTATACTTAAAAAACAACCCTAGTTTAAAGTGGAAAAACTTTAAACTAGGCTTGTTTTTAATTATAATCTTAATAAATTAATACTAGCACTATTTAGCAGATAAACATATTTCACAATTTATTTAACTTGTGTAACGTTTTCACATAATGTTATTTACACATTTCAAATAACGTTATTTAACTTTCTCATATAATGCATTTCACAAGTTAAATTGTGAAATATGTTTATCTGCTAAATAGTGCTAGTATTAATTTACTTCTAAACTGTATATAAAATTAGCTAAAAAAGTTGGAAAACAGTAATACAATTTTGTATAAATAAAATGCTTCCTGTTAGCACTATCACTCTGGCAGGAAGCTATAGTTAGTTGGAATTTAAATTTTAAATAAATACAATAAATTCATCATATAGTTTATAAAGAGAGTAAGACAATTATCTCCATGAAAATTTCAATAAAGACTGAGCATGCATCCATCTCTGTTACATAGCTACCACTTTGTGATTAACAATCTTTACTGTTAATTTCAGATATTTTTACTCCAAATGAAATATTCAGAAGCAAGAGATTTCATCTATTATATCTAAATCTGTACATTCATAAAAGAGGTTATAGTATTATAAATGGATTATATTACTATGAAAGTTATAAATTGTCAGTTTTTAAATAACTATTCCAATAGCATAAGTTAAATATGAAGTCAAATAAATTTTAAAACTAAAACTAATTATACCTTTGAACTAATTTTTGCTGGTGCTGAAGCAAATTCTGGTGAACTAGCAAAGGTTGTTAGATTTTCCACTGCTTCAATTAATGGTGATGTTGCAGATGCAGTATTTTGTCTATGGATTTCACTTGGTTCTTGATCCAAAATCTATCAAAATAAAGTATTCTATATATACATATATTTAACAAAATCATAAAATTCGAAATACAATAACTTTTATATGTAACGTATAACTTAATAATCAAAAAGATTGAGAAGTGGCATTTAGAAAAAAAATTTAAATTTAGATTAGACTGACAATCATTAAATTTTTGAAAAAATTTTTTCTAAAGATTTCAGTCAATTTCAAAGTTACAAAATATTTTTTCAACTGAAAATATTATCTGAATTTTAATTTGCTATTCTGAAAATTCAGTCTAAATTTATTAAAAACGTCATTAAAAACTTGGGTAAAAATATTTTTAAATAAGAAAAAGAATACATTGTAACAAGCACACTATAAATAAAAATATGCTAGATAAAAAAATTATAAAAGTTACAATATATTTTTGTAAATCAATTAATAATTTATCGATATAGTTATTGAAATTCTTCTTATAGTTAGTTAATAATAAAATATAATCACATTAATATTTGTCAAGTCAAGAATTTATTCACAGCAACAATATTAAAGTACAAATATAATAAAAACATTTTAATGTTTAGATTCTTAATAAAACTAAATAATCATTTGTTCTGTATAAATATACAATAAAAAACTTCAAATTGTAGTTTATGAATTAATAAAGTTCTATAAAAACCAAATAGAAATTTTACTTTGATCTCTTTAACAAGATTTGCAGTTGCATTAGCCACATCCTTGGCAGACTGGACAAACTGGCGCTTAGCTACTGGATTAGTAGTTTTAGATGATGCTAGTCGACAGGAATTGCATAACGATGACGTATGTTTAGCAATCACCGTGGCAGCAGACAGAATCTATAAAATATTTATATTTATAAAAATAATAACAATTTACAACATTTAAAATATTTGTTTATCATCAAATCTTATAAACAGTGAAAAGCAATAATGGGATGAACTATACTGCCATAATACAAAAATAAACATTTAAAATATTTTATAAACATAATATATTATAGAATCCAGGCTTTCCTTCTCTAAAACATCTATTATATGCAAGAAAATGCTATATAAATTAATTTCACAGAACATTTACTAATTAAACTATATTACAATTGAGAAAGTACTGCAGTTAAAATTATAACAGACTGAATGTCTTGCTATGTCAGTATTATAATCTGTTGTAATTATCATGTTTTTACAAGTTTTTAATTGTAGAATATCCTTTTATTAAGAAATATTTGCCTACTATTACCATTAATTTAACAATTAATATAAAACTATGATAGAAATTTGAATGACAGTAATTTCAAAAAAATTTCTAAAGAAAACAAAGAAAAATTGTCTTATAAAATATTATTTAAACTTCAAAAGCTTCTATTATAATAGAAATGATATTTCATTAACATGAAACATTATTATCTTCATGTTTTCAAAAATGTTTATTTAAAGTTTACATAATAATAACAATAGAAATAATTTCTACTTGTTATTGGATTTTTAAACTTATATATTAGCACTTAACAATGAGATTTCCTATATTTAAGTTTAAAAATATAATAATAAGTAGAAATTATTTTTATCATTACTACTACGTAAACTTTATAAAACATTTTTGGTCTTTGGATTTGAAATTTAAGAAATAAAAATAATTTGCAATTAAGTTTAATGCTAATAGCTGAGCATAACATCTAAAATATCAAACACATTTTGTTTTGCAAATTATAAGATATTATATATGAATATATATTAGATTGTTCAGAAAGTAATTTCGTTTTTTTCTCACCAATGGCGTTAGTTGTATTTTTACCCGCCAATTTCATTCTAAGCCATATTGTCATTATAAATTTCAACAGCTGACATTTCAAGGTATATTTATAAAAAATTTCTTTTTGATTTTCTGTGCAGTTTTTTTTAGTGTCCTATCAAAAATGGAAAATAAAATGGAGATTTTTTTGGCATGTTTTGCTTTTTTATTACCAAAAAAATAAAAATGCTGTTCAAGCAAGAAAAAAGTTATGTAAAGTGTAGGGAGATGTGTTAACAAAATGCCGGTTCCAAAACTGATATGCAGAATGTCATTCTAACAATTTTGATATTAAAAATGCACCACGCACTGGAAAGTTAGTTGAAGCTAATGATGACAAAATAAAGGTATTGGTTGAAGTAAACTGCTGAATAACAAATAAAAACAATTAACTAGCACACTCAGCAGTATTAAAAATAGACTAAAAACTTTTATTTAGAAATGTTTTCGATATTGTAAATATCATCATCAGTTTCCGTTACGAACAATGGTTAACAGAACTACATCGGAGTTCGAAGAATTCATGCTTACGATTTTAAATATATTACATGCACACGCTCATTTTTAAGTGTTTTTAAAATTTAGAATATAAATTAATTCAAAAAAATACATAATTATTATAATAAAATAAGTTTTTCGTTATGTAAAATGCATACTATAATCACCGGTGTTTAATCGCGTATTTCCAGGCTGCAGAAATACTTTCGCTATTTTTGTTATTTATAATGTTTTCATCTTCACTTCTTTTCACAATTTCTATCGTTTCCGTTATCCATAGGTCTTCTTTGTTGTCTAGACTTTTTATAATTTTTGCTCTATTCCATTGTATCTCTATGTTATTTTCATATGCACAGGTCAGTAGCGCTGTTGTTAAGTTACTTTTTTTGATGTCATCTTTATGTTCTTTAATCCTATCTTTAAGATTTCTTTCAGTTGCACCTATGAAGGCTTTGTTTTGTCCAGTGTTCATATCAGTAAGTGGAATTCTATAAATGCCTGATTTGAATTGGTCTCCATATTTGTCTTTCTCATTTCTCAATATAGAGTATATTGTAGGTGCTCCTTTTATATGCTTTTTTAAAGATATTTTTCTTAAAGATTCTTCTGACTCGCTTATTATTGTGTAAATTATATGGTATAGCCACATATTGCTATTGGTTTGTTGTTTCTGATTCTACATTAATAACCATAGATTGTTGCCACTGTGTAGTTTCATTTTCTATTTTGTTTAGTTGTTTTTGATAGATTTTTTTCCATAAAACTGTCGGAGTAACCATGTTTCCTGCCACATTGTTTTATTTTCTTTATTTCTTCTTCTTTAAATCTTTGTATCATCTAAACTTTTAAATATTTTTGTTGAGATTTGGAAATGATGGAAATTATTAATATTCTTTCTGATATTTTCTGCTGAACAAATACAATGGGTGATCGGTTAACGAACAGTTCGGATAACGAACACTTCACAGAACAAACTGTGAGACCCGCGAACTGACCGAATGAAGATCAGCCGGATGGCTGCGTGGTAAAGCTATGGCTTACCATTCTGGACGATCCACGGGTCCAACTCCTTCAATTTTTAGGAGGGATCTGGGTCCGGACCATTCAAACCCATCCTTCAATCTTCCGGTTGACCCCATCATGGGTGTTGGCCAGCCTGTGATGATGGCAGCTCTATAAGTGGCTGCCGCCAGATAAAAATATTCCATGAGGATAGTTCAGCTTAACTAACCTAACAGAATGACAGGCTTAGGCCTTGCGTGCTTGTGGACTTATGGGTAAGGATGGAAGAAAAGTAGTTTTCCCAATTAAAATGAACTCGGAGACAATGTAAAACAAATCAAAGATTTATTAAGAAGGTTAGAGAGAGATTTTACAATTTTTTGGTGTTAGAATGGCACCCATACCAAGTTAAGGTCAACAAGATTGGAGATCTCTAGCACGACGATGCTATTAATGACTTCCGAAAAATCCTGAAGGAGAGAGAAAAGCAATTGATATTGGACAGATTCTTTATCGGAAAATAAATATAATAGATGAAAATGCAAGAATATGTATGTATATATTATTGTCATTACATATAAATAAACATAAATAAAAAATTATATAATTTCTTACTATGTTTTTTTGGGTCTCCAGAACGAATTAATCAAATTCCCATTAAAACCTATGGTAAATCGATGATCGGTTAACGAACATTTTCTTGGAATGGATTATGTTCGTTAACCGATCACCCACTGTACTTCAATAAAATCATATTGTTGAGGAATGCAAATGGATGTAATACAACATGATTGCATCCTGCTTCCTGTCCAGCTTTCTCTTTGCATTATGTTCCAATTGTTTCTCTTTTCATGCTATGAGTATAGTATTTTTTTTTTGTTCCAATAACTAACTGAATTTGTAGTTTTTAAAATTATTAAAAAGAAAATTATAAATTTAATTCAATTAATGTTATTATTGTTCTTTCTTTTGAAAATATAGGAGTCAGCTTATAT
This sequence comes from Olivierus martensii, assembly GCA_000484575.1. Taxonomy (NCBI): domain Eukaryota; kingdom Metazoa; phylum Arthropoda; class Arachnida; order Scorpiones; family Buthidae; genus Olivierus; species Olivierus martensii. The sequence continues at coordinate 8,868 of AYEL01078995.1, forward strand.
ACAGATTTAAAATTTTTATTACTTTTTAAACTCTGAAGTAGAAGGATTGACTTACACATGACTATATATGATGATAAAATTTACCTAATGAGAATGTTATTTTTATTCATATTTTGACAAAATATGAATAAAAACATTCTCATTAAATATGAATTTGCAGAAGTATGGACTTTATAATGTTTTATACTTATTTAATAGTGTTTATATATTACAAAAAGTACCTGTTGTTGATTGCTAGTAGGATTGATAAGTTGTTGGCATGCCATCTGGATTGCTTGACTAGCTCGGGCAAAATGAACAGGATCAACCAATCCTGGTCTACCAGTCATGCTGGAAGGATCTGATACACCAACAAGATAAGCTGCCTACATATTAAATTGATATTGAGAAATTGATTTTTTTAGAAGATTTAAATAATAATAATAATAATAATAATACCTGTGCAGCAGATTCAATCAGACCACAAATAGCATCTGAAACATCTCTTACTGCTTCACCAAACTTTTCACGGGCACCTTGTTTAGCATGATTGGCAATTCCAGTCATTCCATCACCTAAACTCTATTATAAAATGTGTACATTTTATAATAGAGTAAGATAATAAGTTGATATATTAATAATGTAATATAGTTTAGAATTAATGATAATATGACCTTTGCACAATATTTTCCATATACATGTAATACTGTTAAAGCTTAAAACTTTCATGATAATACAAAATAATGTATTATAAATGATAGTATCATTAACACTTTCTTTATGCATAGAAAAACAAAGTTGTCATTACTGAAATGAACATAACTATGTTATGGTACCCTGAATTTTTAACTTTCTATTCTTTTTTTATGCCATTTTGGTATAAAGTAGACTCCCTCTTATCTGGTCTCTCTTTAACCAGCCTGTTTTAACTAGCCAGATTTTCATTGAGCTATGAGTAGAGAAAAACAAATAAAAATGAATAAGTTATTTGAAAGGGAAAAAAGTTTAAATCTGCAATAAGACATATTGAATAGAAAGATAATTCATCTGCCATTGATATAATTTTTATGAAAAATGGCATATTTTGCTTCAAAAACAAATTTAAATTGAAAATAGAAATAAAGGTTACCAATTTGATTTAAGAAACCTTTATATACAACATATATACTTTTTTATTTAATTTACAACTTATAAATGGTATTTTGCATATATTTTTGGATTAACCGGCATTCATTTATCTGGCCTAAGGTCCAGATAAACGAATGCCGAAACAAATGCAGAGGTCCCATAGGGCTGGATAAGAGGGAGTATATTATATTTAATAGAATAATTTAGAATTTCATAAAACAAAATTCCGATGGAATTTCCCATTTTATTCTGAAATATTATAATTCTTTATTCTTAATCAAAATATAATGAGATATAAAATGTTATAAGTTTAATTATATATAATTCTTTACTTTCTTATATATATGAACACTTGACAAATAAAATATCACAATGAATACAAAGAGAAACATTACCACTATGTAACAGAAGAGTTTATTTGTTTTTATGTTTGTGTTGAATTATGTAAATGATAAAAGTTATAATCAACCAAATCTAGCACTATTCTTTTTGATAATATCATTTTAATATTCAAAAAATGTTTAAATGTATGTTATAAAAAATATTGAATAATCCAACTACTACAAAATTTTACAATTTAGTGAATGAAAACACCCATCTTCCCATCTTCAGGCTACCAAGATTCAAAGTTCCAAACACTTAGCTGTTTATTTATATCAACAAAACATTGCTATGATGATTTAATCTCAATAAAGATTACGGGAAGATATATGTATATAGGATCTATATATGTCAATGTTTTTAGTATATTTTACATGTTGCATTCCAAAGAAATGGATTTATTCTATTTAAGAAACTTGATTCGAATTAAATCACCATAGCAACGTTTTGTTGATATAAATAAACGGTTAAGTGTTTGGAACTTATTTGAATCTTGGTAGCCTGAAGATGGTAACTAATACTGAAAACGTTAGCTACTGAATAGAATTTAGAAGTGATCTCAACTGCTAAGAGTGCTTTGGTTTAATGGTAAGTCGATGAGTATAAGCAGTAAATTGGGCAGTATATAATAAACGTATTCAATATTTTATTAATCTTATTTTTCTAATAATGTTAAATGATCTTTACAACAAAATAGTATAGATTTTTTCCAAAACTTGATTTTTCTTGCACATTAACTCTATAATTTTCTTCTTAATAAAAATATACAAATGTGGAATTGAAAAATTAATCATCTGGATCAAAGAGATTAAAAAAATTTACTGCCTACAACAGAAAAAAGTATCTTGTTATTTAGATAAAATTACATTTCTGAATTTCTCCAAAAATTTTCTTTTAATATATTTATCTAAGTAATTACATAATTGATAATCACTTTATGACTTTTAATATATTGAAGTGTTAATCCAAAAGTTTTAGTTCAATCTCGGAATGAAATGAATTTTTTATTTTTGATATTTAACCAAAAAAATTACTGCTAAATTATTAATCATTAGATAGTAATATCTTAACTCACAATTATTAAAATCATAAATCCATATATCTAAATAACTCCTGGTGGAAATTATTCCACCAGGAGTTATTTGGTTAGTTTATTTAAAATTTATAAAAAATATTTATATTCAAAAAAAGAAAATTGAAAATAATATGAAAAATTTAAATCAAATAGAATTTGAAGAATATAATTTTAAATGATAAAACTAAATTATTAGTAACTAAAATTATTAACATTATTTAATCAAATGTAAACGTTCTTTCCTCAGTCATATCTTCTTTTTTAAAAAAATTTATCAAGAAGAAGAAATAAAGAATGAGTTATGAAAAGATATATATAGAGTGGAATCCGCTTAATCAAACCAGCAGATAATGGGACCGGCTGCTTATTAGGACCAAATTTGCAGAACCCGATTCAAATGTGCTAAATTAAGCATAATTTACTTCATTTATTAGGACCAGTGTGCCGCTTATTGAGACCAGCAGAATCAGTTCAGATTCATTCAAAATACTGTAAGACGGGGCAATGAGATTTGAAAGCATTGCATTTCTGTGCACATGACCTGTAAACACTAATGACATCATCAAAGGAAATTTTAATTATAGTGATTGATTTTTATGCAGGAAGGAAATGAAAACAGTCCCATGTCTGCACTGGATCAATGCTATGATTTTGTTCATAAGAAGTCAATTGAGTGTGCACAACAATCAATATTGGATAAGTTCATAATAAAACACAGTTGAATGTTTCCTTAGTTGTAAGTCAGTTATATATGCTTTTAATTGCTTCCATCATAATTTAATAAATATTACTATGTTTTGTTTTAAACTTTATTGTTCTAGAATTGTATGTAAATTAACCAAACAAAGTTCTATAAACATTTACTTTTATTTATTTAGTACTGTGACTATTTTTTCAGAGTGTTGTATTTTTGTGATAAAAATTTTATAACCTACTGGTATAAAAGGTTCTGTGAACCTGAATTTTTTAAATTTCAAATAATGGGACCAGCCACTTAATGGGTCCAAATTTTGTCTGTCCCAATGTGGTCCCATTAAGAGGAATGCACTATATATATCCTTTTGCATTTTTACATCCCTTTCCAATCAGGGAGATTACTAAGGGTGTGAGTCCAGTTCCAAACATGGGATTCACCATCCCCCGTATAGGACGAGGAATATTGAACCAGACCCAGAACACAAAAAAACTTTTAAGGAGATGTCAGATCCTCCTGCATGGCACACTAATGTGTTACCACTCAGCCATCTGGCCACCTATGAAAAGATATTATCATATTTAAATTTTAAAAGTTTTGAACAAATTGAGCTCCATAATTTGAGAATTCCTAATTTGTTCTAAATTAATCAGAATTACATGACTATATTTTCTAACTATAAAGCATTTTAAAAATAAACTTATATAAAATAAACTCCAATAATTACTTTACCTTAGATTTTTCCATGACATTATCCAAACATTCAAAATATGTAGCATCATTTACAGCTTCACTAGGATTATCCAATAAAGGTCTCATCATCTAAATGCAGTTAAAATTGACAGTTATTATTTATTTAATAATTGAGAAATAAAATAAAGAAAATAGTAAAATAATGAAATTACTTGAATATTTCTGATTGCATTATCACATTCCTTTTGACCTGGAGCAGCAGAAGTGCATACATTCACTAAATGATTGATGCTTTCAGTTACTGCCCTATATAATTAATAATAAACTTTTCCAATAAATATATAAGAAATATAACAATAAAATATATTATATAAATATGAAACTTTTTTTAATGTATCATATAAATAATAAAATTTTTCTTTAAAAATTAAATTTTTAAGATCAATTAATTTATTTATTAAAATTCAATTCATATCCAGTTTCCATTAAAATAAAATAACCAATTTACAAAGAATTTTCAATAATAGTTTTTGGAAATAGTTTCATATTGTTTACATTTGGATTTCTCATTGTCACATTTGACTGTTTTTGTTTAAATTAATATTCAGCAATTGAAAATTTTATTAATTCATATTAATAAAAATTGTCAATAATTTAATTGCTAATACTCAAAAATTCAAAAATTATTATTTTTTAAGATATTAATAAATTATAAATAAGATTATATAAAAAGGAAAAATGAAAAGCTTCTCAATATTTTTCTGTTTTGTTTTTGTTGATAAAAAGTTTTGATATTGCAAATGATCCTTAAGCTATGAACATTCTAGTTATCAACTTATTGTACTTTGTGCCCATTTATTTTAAATTTCAGAAAATTTCAAAAACTTTTCTAGAATTTTAAATGTCCAATAGTAGAGTGCTCTAGAACAACTATAACGTAAAATATTATGGCAATATTTCAAGATGGCTGTGATTATACAAAAAAACTCTTTCTTTTTTAATCAAAACTTCCATGTGTGAAATAAACGTTTAATTGGTCAAATTGCAAACTATATTACAAAATACATTATATAAGGTTATTTCAGTATTTTTGGAGGCAAAATAATAGCAGTGTCCAAGTTACAAACAAAGCTTACAAACAAATTAAGATCATAACCGGAGGAATACTTTATTCTAAAATGACCAAATTCTTTAAATTTAAATGAAAGTTTTAAAAAAGTAATTTACATTACACTCAAACCTGTTTTTGTGCGGGGGATAGGGACCGCATAAAAGAAATCGCATAAAAAAAATATCCTGAAACTTCGTAAGCAGCTATAAAATATATCATTTGCAACACATTTAAAAAAAATTTTTTTATGCGGTAAATAGGGACTGCATAAAAAAGTCCCACATAGAAAATATGGAAATAAAAACCTCAAAAAACTCACAATGTAGCTAGAAATTGGTTTTCCAAACAAGAAAAAATTGAATTTACACACCAGAGATTTTTCTGTCTGTACATTAATCACAGGATGGTTATCAACTACTGTTACTAGATGGCGCAATATGTACAAATACAGTAATATTGGGTGGGCCATGTATTGGATTCTTTTTAATTTGCATGTTATTTTGACAGCCATCTGTTGTTTTCTTTTTAAATTACATTTTTTAATTAATTTTTATTCATAATATGCATTTGATGGAATTTTTTTTAATCTGCCGCACAAAAAAATCACACATAACAAATCGCATAAAAATGGTCTGCATAAAAACAGGTTTGACTGTATATTACATAGTTATTGTAAAATGATAACTGTTAAGAATTAAATATTGATAATAATAATAATAATGATGATGATAAATATTATAATAATGCCATATTATTAATATATTATTATTGTGAAACACTTGAATGATGCAATGTAAATTATAGTAAATTATAATGATGATTTTTTAAAATATTTTACAATGTTTTTGTGTTACGATAGATTTATATTAGCTGGGGAGCTCTTGTAATTAATAAATAAATCCATATAGATTGACAATTACTTCAGGGCTTCAGATGGTAGAATCTTTAATCTACAATTGAATAGTAAATAATATTAATAAAAAGTTTTTATTACCTGGCAGCAGATGCTAACTGTGTTTTTGAATTGGGTGCAGATGGATCTGCAGCAACTGATTTAGCTGTTACTAGCAATTTGCTAGATACCATTGACACATTTTTCAGACTGATTACCATCTGACCTCTTACTTCTGTGTCCTGATATTTTAGAAATCATTAGTCCAATAATCAAATATGCATATTTCTTATATAGTATGGAAATAATTTACCTTTGTCTGCCCAATAATTTCCATACCACATCCCAAAAGATCTTCAAAGGCAGTACCAAATCGTTTTGCACTACTAGATAAATTAGCAGGGGTATCTTTAGATGAAATTACAACATTACTGGCTGCTTCATTCAAAGTTGCAGCTGCACTAGTTAGATTGTTTTGTAGTTCACTATAAGTTTTGTTAGATAATGGAAACTGAAAAATATTCATAATTATTTTTAAAAAGTTATAAATAAATCTGATTTAATTATGTTTTATTTCAATTACCTGTTGGCTATTTAATGCATGACTTGCCTCAGTGATATTTTTAATGGCTTCATCAACATCTTTTTGTCCAGGTAAACAATTTACACAATTATTTAAAGCATTTGAGACTAATTTTGCCACCTTTATAAGAAACTGGGCATTAATTAACTAAAAGCATGAAATTTAAGGAAATAATTATGAATTTTATTTTTTATTGAAACAGTACCTGAGCAAGTCGTTGCTGGTTACTTGGATCTGAAGGATTATGAACTGCTCTGCGTGCTTCTTCCACTAACTGAGCAGATTTATCCATAACCTCTCGAGCACTGTCAATAATTCTTGCTTGAGATGGTACATCACTGCATGTGGCAGCTACTCCTCTTACAGCACTTGTTAAAATTTTCAATGCATTTGCTGTATCTCTTGCTGCAATTCCTGTATAATTTTCATTGGCCTAAATAAACATATACATATATTTAAATATATATATTTAAAATTCCTTTTCTTCTAAAGATTTATATATAGTTTAGAAGAAAAAATTTAAAGCAACATTTTAATAAAACATTATCTGTTTTTTTAATATCCCATCCTTTTTTCTATAATGAAAAAACTGATTTCTCAAAATTCATTTAAATATTCTGAATGAGTTTTATTAAATTAATGGAAAATATGATATTATATCAGACTGAGCTGAAAATAATATTTTAAGAAAACTATCATCATCAAATAATAGAGCTTTTGATTTCTCTAATTTTGGAACAATATCTTTTGTATTCATATTATAAACAAAGATTTTTATCTGTGTGAATTTATTATTGATTTAATCAAAATATAATTCTTCATTCTTGCATATTATATTTATATACAATTATAGCACTTTTTTGGCAAATACAATATTTTATTGTAAATGTCTTTGATTCAGGTAACCCTTATATAACACTATAGTTAGGTTCCTATAAAATTTCATGTAGTGCAAAATTGTGTTATATTAAGAAACAACACAAAAAGTGGAACTATGTTATAAAACCTAACAAATGTGAGGATCACGGAAATATGAATTATATTCGCGATATGTAAGAAAAATTAAAACATCAAACAAAGAAATTGTGAAAGGGAGAAAGCTAAAAACGTCGAACAAAGAAACTGTAAACAGGAGGACAAACGTTAAGATTGAAAAGAAAGCATTTACTGAGTTGCACTGCCCGTGCGAAACTTCGTTCCAACGTCGTAAATCTCGAAAACAAAAAGGGATTACATATCGCGGGCAAAGAATCATGCTTGTGCAGATGTCCAGGGACTATCGCAGTAGACTCCACCTGCAAAGGAAATAAACAATAGTTGGGAATGCATCGAAGCCCAGGAATTTCGGGCTAAATGTCACATTTTGTCCCGGGCTCGGGGATGTTATAAAAAGGGGATCCCATCGACAGAGAGAGAGAGAGAGAGAGAGAGAGAGAGAGCCCAACGGAGAATGGAGTGAGAACAGGAAAAGAACGGCTATGAGAAAGAAGACGTAACATTTTTCACCGCCGAGGTTTCACAACTGCTGTCCTGTTCCTCTGGCTGCACCGCACTAACAGGGTTGGATCCCATACACAAGAAAAAAGGTGTTCTTCCACCTGGAGTCATTAGTTAACGACGAAATTACCATCCGAAACCGTGTACCGTTAGAAGAAGACCATCAAGAAACCAAAGACCTGTAGACGAGCATAAATAGGTCCCCATGTGGACGAAGGTTTCATTAAGAACTGTGAACTATAAACAATTAGTGTTATGCTTGTGTAAAATTGTGTGTTAAGTCAAGATCTACCAAGAATCTTCTGTTATATAAGGTATTTATCCTCCCTTTATGGGATATGTTGTAATTCTCTCTCTCAAGAATAAAGATCCAAGGTTCAATGGAAATAAAATAAAACACTGCTTAACTTTGAGTCTAAAGTTCCTAGTAAATATAGCACTTGAAGCAGTATAAAATATAAAGTTTTTTTATTACACAAACAAAAACGTTTTCGATACAAACGGTATCATCATCAGTTGTACATAGATATACAGTATATGTACAATTGATGATGATACCGTTTGTATCGAAAACGTTTTTGTGTAATAAAAAAACTTTATACAGTGATACCTCGGATCACGAACGTCTCGGTTCACGAACAAATCAGTCTACGAACACCATCTGCGAATAAATTTTGCTTCGCTTTACGAACGATGCTTCGGTTCACGAACACACACGCACAGAATGCATGGAGCGCACGTGACTCGCAGCGCACAAAACCCTGCTCACAGCCTCGCCCCCAGCAGCAATCCAGTTCACCCAGCTCACATGGGTACAATAAAGTTCCAACAAGTGTTGATATATTTGTTTTTTTCTTTATTTAATTAAATTTATTCCTTATTATGATTCTCAAAAAGTTAAAAGTGTTAGTGAAAGTGATGTTAAACATGCTTTCTTCTAATATTACTGTTATATTTATTTATTTTTTGTATTATTTCCACACAAAGCCATAACATGTTAAATATTTTTTTCTACAACAAAAAAAGTATTATTCGGATTTACATTAATTGCAATGGGAAAAATCGATTCGGATTACGAACTTTTCGGATTACGAACAGGGTCAAGGAACGAATTGTGTTCGTGAACCGAGGTATCACTGTATATTTATTGGAATCTTTTTCCTTCATTTCAAAAATTTTTATTTTAATCTTTTATAACTTTTTTGAATTTATATCAAAAACCCAACAGTTATAATATTCTTTATTTATATATATCATCCTCTCTTATGTATAAACAGTTATAATATTCTTTATTTTACTCTAATTGGCCTGCAGATGCTTTGAGGACATTCATCCAATACCATATGCACAGCACAGTAAAGTAGATTTAACCACAATTTCTTGGAAAACAACTGGCCACCATAAAACAATAAAAGTGCCATACCCCTTTAAATAGCCTGAGGGTGGATTTACATTTCAATTTTCTCGTTTTTAGATAATGATCAGTAAAAATAAAGTAAGAAATGTACAAACAAGAAATATTATTGTTTATATTAACAAGATTTGTATTTTATACAAATCCTGTTAATATAAACAATAATTTTTGTATTATCAGTATTAGTTTTTCAATATTTTAATATTTTTTAGGAATTTTAGAGCTCATCATATGAAAATTACTCATCTCAAAACCAGAATAAGGTTAATGTAATATAATAGAAGAAGATGCAGACTCGATAAGGTTGTATAAAAAATAATCTAAATTCTATTAAATAGAATCCATTAAAATCATCTTCATAATTTAAAAAAAATTTTGGAAATTGAAAAATTTAGGAATTATAAATTGAGAGAGATATTTTCAGCAAATAACCACAAAAAACCTTTATTGTTTTTTATTGCACTTCCATGATGTGTGTCTATGTCAATAGACCTTAAAGGGTTAAAAAAATATATCAGAGAAAATTTGCATCCTTATCAACTCTTAATATTTTTAACTCTAATTAATAATTCAATTCTCAATAATATTTTTATTTTGAATTTTATAATCTAAAATAAAATTTTTTTATATATATTAAATATTGTCTATATATGCATCTTATTAATTCATATATTATTAATCTTTATTAATTTAGATATAGAAGTCTTAAGGATGCTGAATTTATTCTTGCTTAAAAGGCACCAAAAATCCTACTAATGACCCTATAATTATCCATTTGTTGTTAAGAATAGATATGACCTTAGATTTTAACTTATGAAATTAGCCCCAGTGAAAATGATATTCCTATATAATTTAGATTTTAAATTTTTATTCCTGATTTTAATAAGTAGAATCATGTTTCTAGGAACTTTGTAATTTGCTGGCTAAAGAAATACCTCAGAGGAACAGTTTTGAATTTTCATTGAGATAACATATTTGGCTACCCACAGCTCATACTTTCTGCTTCATAGTGATTATTTTACAATGCTTTATGGTACACCCATGAAATTGCCACTAGTAGAAATCCTCCTCCATTATTCATGATAAATTATATTTTCAATTGGATATATCAACTCACCATTATCATCATAACCTGCATTTAGTGCAGCACGTGTTCTTATGGTTTAACACACAAATCACAATTCAAAAATTTTAGCACAAAATAATATAAAATTCAAATTTTTATTTTAAAATTAAGAAACAACAGAATGAAGGAATTTTAGTCCATAGAAATGCTATCAGAGGCTGGGCAAAATCTGAAACAGAAGAGCTTGGTCTCTCTTTAGAAGACTTTAAAGCAATTTAGAGGTTGGCTTTTTCATTTTTTGAAGTCACACAAATTGAAAAGGAGAGCAGTAACTTCTGTTGGACTGTTTTCCAGGAAATACCAAGGAAGTTGCCATGAAATTTATAGAGGACTGTAAAAAAGCAAGAGAAATGAAAGCTTTCAAATAACTGGGATAGAACTTTTTAAAAAAACATAACTCAGATTTTGCTTGTCAGAAAAATAATTTTTAATAAAAAATTCTGAATCAAGAAATCCTGAGACAAGATGGACTACAGTTAATGCATCTACACAACATTATGGCATCATATTGTTTCCTGATTTAAAAGAAAGTAATGCCATATGGAACAATATGATACTAGCAGTATACTATTCAAGATCAACAAACAATATACAAAAATATTAATAAATCAAGTAATATAAAGTTTTAATGATGTAAATTTACATGTCCAAATTGTAACTTACAAATGTACAACATGTTTATGTTCTACATTTTCAAAAAAATGAAGATATGTAAATTCAACGTTATACAAAATATTTTCCATAAGTATTATGTAAATCAGGGAAAAGCTATATTGGTATTATTGAACTCTTTTAAGTGGAAAATTTGTCATTGAAGATAACACATTGACAATTAGCAGAACAAAGATTTGCATCACTGGTTTTCAATATCTTTGTCATTTAAAATAAATTACTCTAATTACATTAAGCACAAAGAAAAGTTTTTAGTTGTTTTTTGAAAAATCAAAAAGACTTCTTTCACATAACTAAATAAAAATGACTCATAAGTCATAACTGAACTTAACTAGGAATTTTTATCCAAATATTCCTAATCCAGCCAAATTCTACCCCTAGTGAATTATTTTAGAATTAAACTTTCAAATAATAATCATTAATTTGGAAGTTTAATTCTAAAATAATTCACTTGGGATAGAATTTGGCTGAATTAGGAATATCTGGATAAAAATGACTCATACTATATTTTAGAAATCTGTTTTAAATTTATAATTAAATTTTTTAAATTTTCAATTTGTTCTTTATCCAAAATAATTAAACTTAAGCTCATACAGCAGAAAAAATAGTTTTATTAGCATATAACATTTTCAGCCTTCATAGAAGCTCTTTTCAGTACCCATCTGTTAAAGCAACACTTCAGAACACACATTCTAGAGCAAATTCAAATTTTAAATAATTACATAAATATTATAATATTCAATCTAATCGAATGTTATGATAATTATGTAATTTTTTAAAATTTGAATTTGCTCTAGAATATGTGTTTTGAAACATTTTTAGTAGTTATGTACTGAAGACAGTCTATATGAAGATCAAAAATGTTATACACTAATAAAACTGTCTTTCCTGCTGTATGAGCTTAAAATTAATTATTTTAAATAAATCACCTTTTATTCAAAATATACTAAATATGATAAATTAATATTTGTTAATTGCAGATTAATTGAAATTTTATAAAGACTTCAGACATTTTACAATATTGCAAGTTTACTATTCATTAAAAATAAATAAATTGAAGTTTTGATATTACGGAATGAAACTTGTTTTATATAATACTACTATGATCAGTGCTACAAGTATAGATAGACCAATGTGAATCTGTATAGAAAACTCAATTAATACAGTTTTAAACAGACCATGGGCTGGATTCACAAAGAGTGTCGTTATTTACGACGTTGTACACTGACGACGTCGTTAAATATAACATGTTAACGATTTATCGTAAATGCTATTCACAAAACCTGTCGTAAGCTACTTGACAATTAGCAACGGAATTATTGTCGTCTTGTTTTGAGAGTATGGAAATGACGTCAATGTTTCCATGAATATAGCCAATAAGAAAGTGACTTCTGGGCAAAACTGGAGGACAAGAAGGATAAAGAACAGCATTTCACTCCTGCAGAATATATGCTTTTATTTTTATAAATAATTTAAATAGTTTTAATACTTTTTGATATGAATTTGAAAGAAATGAAGCTGATGTATATTCTAAAAATTAAACTAATTTATCTTTCTAACATAATAGTTTAATTAAGCATATATTTTTATTATAATGATTTATCTAGTTTAATAGTCTTTAACTGGCACAGATTATTTAGATCATTAGAATATATTTTTATAATAATTATTTATCTTGTTTAATAGTCTGTAACTGGCACAAATCATTTAGAAAATTGATATAATTTTTATATTCTACATAATGCATTGGAAACATATGTAATGATTCTTGATGTAGGTTGGCTAATATGAACATCTCCTATAACAAACTGAAAGCTACCATTACTAAAAAATCTCAGTGCACATAATACTTGTGTTTCCACATTTATAGCATATGAATGCTTTGCTTTTCTCTGTATATCTATATAAGGTGAAAGTTATATTAATTTAAAAATCACATCTTTAGGTAGTCTATAGAAACGAATAAGCTCAGCAACTAAAATATCATTAACTTGAGTCGAGGTAATCGATATATTCAAATAATAAATCTGTCCTCTTCATCGACTGAGAGAGAAAAATATTCTTTCGCCATCTTAAAATTGATGATAACAACACGGTCGTGGCATCGTTAGCTAACGACGCCGATTAACGTCGTTACTGATTGCGACAAGCTTTATAATATCATTAACTTGAGTCGAGGTAATCAATATATTCAAATAATAAATCTGTCCTCTTCATCGACTGAGAGAGAAAAATATTCTTTCGCCATCTTAAAATTGATGATAACAACACGGTCGTGGCATCGTTAGCTAACGACGCCGATTAACGTCGTTACTGATTGCGACAAGCTTTGTGAATACAGACAACAGTAGTTTCAAGCCATAATGACGATATTTCGTCGTTAGTTCAATAACAATGCTTTTGTGAATCTGGCCCATACGCCATATATGATGTTGGAAAGCATGTAATTGCCTAACCCTGTACTGGCCTTTAATATGTTTTGAGACAGACAAATTCTATAGAACCAGAATCTCTTAAGAGTGTTTACTTGAATTCAAATACTACAGTATCTCAAGTTGTGAATTTAATTCATACATAAGTTTTGTTTGTAACTCTGGTTGTTCATAATTCTGACAGTAATACTTAATAACAACTTGCTTACTATTACAAATAGTCACCACTAACGTTCCGCCCAATCGCAGAAAAGTGTAGATCCCCTGTTTACCACGTAGAAAAAGAAATGGCAAGGTGGATCATTATGAAAATCAAAGGGTACCAACATACTATTGAATCGTCAGAAGAGTTTATTCAAAAGATTAAGCAAATAAATCTTAACGAAGACGCAATCCTAACAACCTTGGATTTCGAAAAATTGTATCCTTCCTTAAATATAGTAGCGACTTGTCTTTGCTTTTATAGATTCTTATTAGAAAACCTCCCAGTCGAGACACCCAACCCAAGTTTATGTAGAGATCTAGCTAATTTATTTACGTATAATTCTTTTTTCAGGTTTAAAGGCTGCTTCTACAAGCAGAACCAAGGAGTTCCAATAGGGAGTCCATTAGCTGGAGTACTAGCAGAGCTAGTATTAAGATCCTTAGAGGAGACGTTAATATTTAGTTTGATAAAAGAAGCTACCCTTTACACAAGATACGTGGATGATATATTTGTTATTTGGTCAGGAAAGGATAGATCAAGGGAACCTTAAGCTATTATTTATATAAATTAATTGCATTATAATATTATCTAGACAGCACTGAACATGCCAGTTAGTATATAATAATAACTATAGTCATAGAGATGTAAACCTCTAACCATTTTTTACAGTATGATGTCATAATTTGTATAATTATGACATCATGCTGTAAAAATCTCTACATCATACATTGCAAATCTGCTTCACTTCCTCTCTAACAGCATAACATAGTTTATGAATTTTTCCCATAGGACTGAAATTATTTAATACATTTTTTGTATTCAACAAATTCATCTTCAATGGGCATACAAGTTATACCCATTGAAGATGAATTTGGTGACATATATTTTAATTCCTTAATTTTAATCATTCCAAAATAAAGGGCATGTTCAGAAAGTAGGAATAAAGTCCTTTCCTGAATTATTTGTTTCACTTATTCAAAGATGAAAATAATAACAATAAGATAAAAAAAAATATGAGATAATTTCTGACTTTCACTTAAAATTTCATCTAAATACATCACCTTAAAAAATTATAAGCGAAGATTACAGCGAAAATTGAATTAATTATAGAGATAACATGATTATCTGAAGCCGTGTGACACATTTTTACTTTAGCATCGAAAAATTTCTGGTTCCCAAGTTTTTTTTTTTCGCTTGTTTCGTTATTCGATTAGTTAAAGTTAATAGTTTCATTATTCAATTAGTAAAAGTTTGGTATTCTAAAATTCTAAAAATAAAAACCGTAAAGATAAACGAAATTCAGTATTATTTACGCTTGCAGGAAAAATTGAGCTAGAATTTTCCGAGCCAGGAATGATAATATATTTGAAGTTTCTACAAAGTATAAAGAAATATAGAATAAAATTGAATCTATAATATATTTCTTTTTACTTAGAATCTGACAAAAGTAAGCAGAGTAAAAACCAGATTTATGTTTGCGATTGAGAATTAGTATTTGGATTTATTTTTGTAAATATAATTACAGTATTTTAATAGATGCGTATATATTTATAATTGAAATTTTTTATTGAAAATTTTGCAATATTGATGAATTTATTAATTTGAATTTGATACACATTATATAAAAATCATAAAATTAATAAATTTTTATATAAATATATTTTATAAATTTCCTTACGTTTATTGTCGATTTAAAATTCGAAAATTCAATTTTCTGTTCATCTCTCTTTCAATAAGTAGGGAGAATGTTTACATCCAAAAAATTTACCAACTTTTTGAATAAGGCATAAATAGAAAATCGAATTTTTTCCTTGAATCTTTCTAAATTGCCATAACGTAAACCTGACTCTACTACTTTTTATGACTAAACAAAGTCTTTATTTGAAACGTTTTCGGTTACACATATAATATTCACCGTTCCCAGCATCTAAATTATAGAATATTCACAATCGTTAGTAGCTAAAGAAACAAATCAGCTAAAGAAAGTTCAATAGAACCTCACAAAACATTTTTAAGCTTAATATGCTGAATACTAATGATACTGAATATTCTGTAATTTAGATGCAGAAGACAGTAAATTGTACTGTATATGCAATCAAAAAACATTCCAAAAAAACTGTTTTGCCATAAAATGCTAGGGTCAAGTTTATCAGTTTGTTAGATAAGGCAATGTTGTGTTGTTTGCGATTGTCATAACATTTTCAGCTTTTCTATTATTTAATTAATATTAAAATATCGTTGTCACGATTTTACATAACGCAAATCAAATTCAATTTTAATAAATTTATCGATATCGCAACAAATAATAAACGAATTTCTTTAGTCTTTATTGTTATCACTTTTTAAACTTCAAACTTTCGCTAATTAAATTTAATGAAAATATCAACTCTTAACAAGATATTTATCGCCGGATTTTATAAACTTAATGGAAGCGTTACAAATTGTTCAAACTTGACTAGCTTTATCAGCGTAGAAATATTTGTAAACCGAATCTATTCAGAACCATTTAACCGTTTATCAAAGCAAACATATCGTAAAATTTTTTCTTTTTTTCCTTAAATTAATTATCGTGAGATAATGTTATCAATCAAAGCAAGTAGGAATAACAATCTCAACTCATTTTGCAAAATATCGTTTTTGCAACCATTATAATACTTTACCTTCGATTACGCAGCGTAAAATTGTACAATAATTATAATTGCAGAACTGCATACTCTATATTCCTCGATAAGAACCATTGGATTGCATAAATCAGATCATAATAATCCTAAAAATAATCCAAACATGTTTCTTCACTAAATTCGATATAATAATATACATAAGACAACCTAAAACTTGATTTTCTTCGCCATATCTCAACCCTTATAAAAATAGAAAACTGGACTACATATAGGGTATATTTTTATTCCTTATCCGTGAAGAAACTCCTAACTTGCTCATTCCGATCCCTATACAGTACTACATGTTTTCTTTTTTTTATTTTAATCAATTATTTTCATGTCACGAATGATAAAGCCACTCTGCGACTTTCCAACACTCATCAAAATTCCCAGGCATCCAAAAAGCGCTCTAGCGACATTTTAGCCTTTAACCAAAAGAGAATGTATTTGTTTTTCTATCGTTAATGCCAGTTGCCGAATATATCTCCTTTATATAACTGTGCAAAATGCATATATCTCGCGCGTAACAAGCTCTGCAATCATCTTACCGTAACAGTTCATTTCACAAGTTCATCACGTAACTGTTACGACTTTTGCAAATTTTATTTTTCACCATCGCGTAATAACGGAAACAATTTAAAAAGATA
The DNA here is from genome assembly GCA_000484575.1 of Olivierus martensii. Taxonomy (NCBI): domain Eukaryota; kingdom Metazoa; phylum Arthropoda; class Arachnida; order Scorpiones; family Buthidae; genus Olivierus; species Olivierus martensii. The sequence continues at coordinate 26,057 of AYEL01078995.1, forward strand.
AATCGCTTTAATAATCAAGTCAAAAAAAATGAATCGATATTTTTTTATTAAATATCATCTTTAATGCTTTTTATAAAGATAAGTTTACAGTAGAATATCGATCTATAATAATAATAAAAAAAAAGACTTAAAGGAGTTTATCGAGTTTTTAAAAATCGATACGAAAGTTTCGACTGCGTTAAAATTGTTTTCTTTTAATCAATTTATCAACGGATTAAATGATTTAATCCGTCTGAAAGTCTCGACAGTATATATATTGAAAGTTGTACATATAAAATGGACTACTCTACAGCGGTATCTAATCAAAGAATTTCCAAAATAATGAATTTTTCATAGCTTTTCATAGAACGGTTAGTGTCGCTTCACAACAACACAGTTGACTTGCGAATAAAATCTAAACCAGAATTTATAGCAAAGAAATTATAAAATTCGTGTTTTTTTTATATTACTTATTTATTTTTGTTATGACTTGTTGACAGTTTTATTTAGTCGATCTATTTTTTTTTTTTAATCGGTTTATAACTATTTTTCTAAATGATCGTCTTTTTTATCAATAATAAAACAACAATTATGTTCAGTTAACCGAATATTTCCACTTCCATTATCGATATTAACGATAAGAATGCTTTTTATAGATAAATATATTAAAAAAAGAAATCATTAAACATTAAAAAATAAATAAAACACGTTTTAACTTTGAAAATTTATCCCCTTTTCTAAAAATGTTATAATGTAAATTTGTTTTCGGGCTTTGGATATTAGGATTTTTATTTTTAATAAAATAAAAAAAATATATATTCTACCTTTCGGGCTTTATTCGCCAGGTATTCGAATAAAACACGAATTTTTTTGTATATATAATGCATAATCCTCCAAAAAACAGTTTTACAAATAATAGAACCGCCTTTAAAGTTATCGAAAAACAAATTTATAAAAAAAAAAATAAAATAAAAATAATGAATAGAAAAATGATTGAATTTTAGTACTCTCTCAAAAAATAATATTTTCATTTTTGACATTTAAATTTAATTTGCGCTTATAAAACTATTTTTTCTCTAATATTGTTTCCGAAAACTTTACGACGGGCAATAAATTAAATGTCAAACTCGATATAAATTTTGAATTTTCGATGATTTTAATATTAGCCAGAATCTTGTAGATAAGGAAAAGAAAATGCAGGTACTGTCTGTCCAGCTTAGCCGCGACCGTCGACGCAAGTAGATAACCCGATGTCCTGCGGCATATTGCATCAAAATCAATCCAACTGCCGAAATTCAAATTAATAACCAACAGAAATGTAATGGCCTCATTCAAAAGGACAAAATGACTATATGGCAGTATGCAGACAATCACAATTTTGGCTTTGAATAATAATCAATTAAAAACTAATTAAAAGAATACATTTTAATTGATCATGGTATTTGCAGTCACCTAATCAAACAAAAATCAACAAAAATCAGTATAGGAATCGCTTGATTAGTGCGCAAAAAATTTGAGACTATCCCTTGATATATGCGGTGGCAAATTTGACTAATGCACTTCAACAAGTGCAATTTTTTTTATTTGCAAACCTTATTGAAGCGTTGGCTACTGAATCTCGGGGATTGTAGTCTACATGATTAGAGCACTGCAATAAATTTATTTATTTTCTAATTCCGTTAATATTATGACTTTCGTCATCTAATTGTTATATTTTAAATTCGTTCGTAATTTCATTTATTAATAAATTTAACGAGGTTAAGGTTAGTTTTATTACGCCGCCATATCCTCATGGGATATTCTGTATCTGGCGGCGGCCATTTATAGCTCCCATCACAGGCTGGCCAGCACCCATGATGGGGTCAACCGGATGGTTGAAGGATGGGGTTCAACAGGCCGGGCCCGGACCCCTCCTGAAAAATTGGAGGTGTGGGACCCGGATTTGAACCCGGATCCTCCAGGGTGGTAAGCCAAAGCTTTACCACGCGGCCATCCGGCCGACAATAAATTTAACGAGAATGGCAACTACCTAATAATAGCTATTACAATATAATATAGCCAGCCTTGGCTTCAATTCTTCTCCAGTACTCGATGTTTACGTACGTGCAATTATTTTTTACAAAATTTATGCAATTTTGTAAAAAAGAATTTTTTTGTGAAAAATAAATTTTAATTCTTACTATAAATTTTTAAAATACTATACCACATTCCTCAATGATTTAAAGAATATGTAATGCAATATAGATACGAGAGAGAGGAAAAATACTGTACATGTTTATAAATATTGCGAGAATTTATTAACCGAACTAATCAAGGGATTCCTGTAGTTAATTAAAGAAAATTAAAGAATCGAAGACGTCTGTCACCTGATATTTAGCGCTGACATCGACTGATACACGCGCATGCGCAGACTCTCCTAAATTGTCTTATTATTAAAGTAATACCTTATTTGCATCAGTGCGAGATATTACCCAATGCTGCGTATTCCCCCAACTTACTATAAATAAAATGGAAAAATTTTCCCCATCAGTTCACATTCAAGGAAATGCAAATAAATTGAGAAATTTTTAATGTTGAATGTTGAGTAATTATTTAATATACAAAACAAGTTATGTAATTCTGAATTTTCCGAACAATTTTGTCAATCTAATAGAATCGTGTTTCACTTTTTATTCATATTGCACTTCGAAATTTATAACAATAGTTATATAAAAAATATATTTAAATTGTTTCCAAATAGACTGTTTCATCTTCTACAGTACAAATTTTAAGAATTTAATCTATAGCCTACAATTATAATGTTAAAAAATTTTTATATTTTTCCTTTATTTTCAAGATGCAAGTATTTCTATTCAAATTTTATTTATTATTCCATTTATTGATTAAATATTAATTATTGCTGTAGACTATCTTTTTTAACAATCATTAGAATAAGTATAGAATTTTGTTCAGAGAGTAAAATAAAATAATTCAAACAAATATGTTTAAAAAAAATTTAAATTTACCATTGCCGATTTTAATAAATCTCGAATAGAACAGATGCATTGTTAAATGCAAAATTTCCCTTAGGCAAGCAGAATTAGCATTTAAATTTGGATGGAAAACATTTCATATACAATGGGAATTGATCGCTTAGATAACTATTCACATTTCTATAGAAATTTCTACATCTTGATAATAGTAGAAATGTGCATTATATTAACGGTTTATCAAATTCAGATGATTAAATAAAATCTTGAAATTCTTTTTCTTTCTTTTTACAAATATTGAATTCTATATTACCAACTTACTAAATTTGAAAATATAATTTTCTCATTCTCTTTTTTAATATTATTTGCACAAAGAAGTCCAATAATGTTTTGGAAAACAAAACAGGTAGAATAAGAGATTGAATTCCAATATCTAATACATCTGTTTATACATTTTTATACAATTTTCTTTAGGTCAGTGTAGCATTTATTATTTATTTTAATAAATTTTGAAATACCTGATTGAATTTTATAAAATTTAGCAAGGTGGTCGAAATATTAAAATTGAATCTTAAGAAAGATAAATTAATTCCATAATGATTATAGATTCATTCGTTTAAAACTGTCAAATTGAGATTTCCTGAAATAATTACTAAACTACTTAATAGATTTTTACGATATTCAATGTATAAGTTATACTATTGACGACGATATCCATGGCATATTTTAATCCAATAACTTTAATCATTTCGATATAAAGGAGCCAATCGAAAAATAAACGATTATTTTTTCCAGAACATTTGTTTAAAACTTGGATTCAATTTTATGATTCATTATTATACCAATAGCATCTCTGAGAAGAAAGCAAATATAACAAGCAAATAAATAATAGTCTAATAATAATTAGACTAATTATTTGTTTGAATGTTAAGAAAAAATAAATTAATTCCATAATTAATTTATCTTTCTTATACCCTTTATCTTTTTTATACCCTGTTTTTATATAGTTGGACTTAATAATAATTAAGTCCAACTATATTTTTGCATATACGGAGTAAAATTTTCTTAGATAATACCATAACAACAATTATATTTAATCTTATTTAACAAATCGCGGATTTTTTTCGTTGTGTTATTTAATGTCCGTTCCTCTGGGTGGGTATTAAGCACTGTCCATCCGGGACCCTGGAATGCTCCATTGAATTGATCCATTAGATGGAGAATGTGATTCAACAAGCTAGACTCGGACTTCTGAAAAAGTTTTGCAGGTGTAGGGCATTAGATGTTTGAAATATGTAATGCTTCCATAATTGAAGCATTACATATTTCCAATACAGACATCTAATCGCATATTTAAACGAGATAGAATTAATTGTTTAATGTTTTATTTATTTAGTTGCGATTTATTTTTCAGGTGTACAACATAAAAAAAATAAAATCAGAATATTTTCAATATTTTCTAAAATTTTTTCATGTGCAAAAGAGATAGGACATGGAAAAGTTGAATGAATACGTATATTCGAATGGATTCCCATTCTGAACATAAATTTCTGTACCCAAATTAAAATAAAAACGTTTAGTATTTAGTCTGAAATCAAACTGCGCGCTAGCAGATTAGAGCTAATGAAAATTTAATTTCTATCAAAAAATTAAATTTTTATACCTACAGAAAAATTTAATGTTTTATTTATTTTTCAAAGTAAATTGGCTTTAATTCATTTAGCATTTTTTATGCTTATATTCATTTAGCTTATAACTAAATCAGGAGGAGTCGGTTTTTTTGTCAACAGACGCCACACACTATTCTGGAAGAATACTATGTGGCGGGGCGAAACAAGCCTTCCATAAGCTGCCCACCCCCCGCAGAGGGGTCAGCTGGATTGTAACGGACGGGGATCGACCGTTCGGGCCCGGTCCTCATGATAAATATTTTCAAGATGTGGGTGGAACCAAGGTGTGTTCATGATAAATATTTTCAAGGTGAGACTCGAACCCGGATCCTCCAGATTGGAAAGCGGAAGCGTTTTCACGCGTCTGACAGGAGCAGTCGAATTTTTTTTGTCAACAGATGACGCCACACTCCATTCTGCAAGAATACTATGTGGCGGGGCGAAACAAGCCCTTCCACAGGCTGCCCACTCCTGCGGAGGGGTCAGCCGGATTGTGGAGGACGGGAATCGACTGGCCGGGCCCGGACCCCATGATAAATTTTGTCAAGGGATGGACCCGAGACTTGAACCCGGGCCCTCCAGAGTGGAAAGCTGAAAGCGTGTTTCCACGTGGCCAATCCGGCCGACCAGGAGGAGTCGATTGGACGGCCTCGGTTGAGCTGCTCCGTATTCACTTGCTTTCGTAGCGGAAAGCGTTTCACTTGCTTTCCGTGAATTCATTCACTTGCTCCGTATTTTCAGATTTTTTCCAGGAGTCCAGACATCGCTCATTAAAGAAAATATACAGTAGGTATACCAAAAGAGAGATATATTAAGCCTGCATCCATTAATTTTGTTTTTAATTAGAATTATTCAGTATTTTTTTATATTAATATATGTTTAATAGCTATGCAAGCACACAATATTGAAAATAACGATAAATAATAAAAGAGCATAACAAAATAATAAACAGAATAGGTCAGAGTTAACCTCTTCACACAACCAACAATTGATACAACTTAGCTCATTCTTAAATATGTGGGTCAGTGGCTATCTTTTTAAATAAATATAATATTTACTTTTTAATTAACAGATTCTAATTACTCTGAGGTTTTATGGTAAATGCAAGAAGCAATAGCTCAAGTTCTTCATCTATTAGTCAGTCACCCTCTATTAGTCGATGCAAGTTAGTAAGGCTATCAATAAAATAATTCGGTCACTTTCATAAACGTTGCCGTATCATAAAACTATTACCTAACTTTCCTGTAATTAAATTTCTATTTTCGTTTAAAAAGTCTAATAATAATTCTGTCAAGTTCAACTTGGTTTTTTTTTTTGTTAACAGATGACGCCACTTTCCATTCAGGGAGAACCCCGTTTTTTTTTTTTGTTAACAGATGACGCCACTTTCCATTCAGGGAGAATATTTTTTTTTTGTTAACAGATGACGCCACTTTCCATTCAGGGAGAATAGGAGACTTCTATTCCGCCAGAGTCCGTGCATAACAGTTTTTTTTTATTAACAGATGACGCCACTTTCCATTCAGGGAGAATACTCGCTACAATTCGGCGCCAAAATTTACCATTTTTTTGTTAACAGATGACGCCACTTTCCATTCAGGGAGAATACTATTTTTGTTAACAGATGACGCCACTTTCCATTCAGGGAGAATACTAATATTTTTTTTTGTTAACAGATGACGCCACTTTCCATTCAGGGAAAATACTAAGTGACGGGGCGAAACAAGCCCTTCCACAGGATACACCCCTGCGGAGGGGTCAGCCGGATTGTGGAGGACGGGGATCGACGCCCCCCTGCGGAGGGGTCAGCCAGATGGTGGAGGACGGGGATCGACGGGCCGGGCCCCCTGCGGAGGGGTCTGGGCGAAACAAGCCCTTCCACAGGCTGCCCACCCCTGCGGAGGGGTCTTTCTGGTAGAATACTATGTGGTGAGCGAAACAAGCCCTTCCACAGGCTGCCCACCCCTGCGGAGAGGTCAGCAGATTGTGGAGAACGGGGATCGACGGGCCGGGCCCGGACCCCATGATAAATGTGGAGGACGGGGATCGACGGGCCGGGCCCGGACCCCATGATAAATATTAGGATCCGAGACTCGAACCCGGGTCCTCCAGAGTGGAAAGCCGAAGCGTGGATGAGACCCGAGACTCGAACCCGGGTCTTCCAGAGTGGAAAGCCGAAGCGTTGAGATACTATAGAACCCGAGACTCGAACCTGGGTCCTCCAGAGTGGAAAGCCGAAGCGTTTCCACACGGCCAATCCGGCCGACGAACTTCAATATTTGATTGTGTTTTGTACACTTGGACCGGGCCCGGACCCCATGATAAATATTTTCAAGGGGTGGGACCCGGGTCCTCCAGAGTGGAAAGCTGAAGCGTTTCTACGCGGCCAATCCGGCCAGGGGATCGACGGGCTGGGCCCGGACCCCATGATAAATATTTTCAAGGAGTGGGACCCGAGATTCGAACCCGGGTCCTCCAGAGTGGAAAGCCGAAGCGTTTCCACGTAGCCAATCCACTGGGTCCTCCAGAGTGTAAAGCCGAAGTTTTCCACGCGGCCAATCCGGCCAGTTTAACTTGGTTAAGTTGTAACCTCCCGTGCTATCTTTAAATCGGAAAACCTTGATATCAGTAAAAAGCTCTTCTATTGACTAACTTGGTTAAGTTGTATCCTCCCGTGCTATCTTTAAATCGGAAAACCTTGATATCAGTAAAAAGCTCTTCTATTGACTGCACACTAACGGAAGTGTGTAATCCTAGAACCAAAGCTACTATGTAAGATCGAATCTCACAAACACACTGTTCTGAATAGGAATTTAGCTCAGATGCGATTTCTGACGGCCGAGTGCGAAACACGTAGACTCCTGACGTCATAAATCGAATCCGGTTTTATTCGATGTTCAGAATAAATCCCTGGTTCGATTCTCGAATCCTATTCCTTGGAAATATTTATCATGGCCGGAATCGGCCCGGCCCATCGATTCCCGTATTCCATAATCGGGCTGATCCGTTCGAAGGGGTGGTGGGCAGCCTGTGAAAGAGTTGTTTCATCCCCCACTTAATACTCTACTTGAGTGGAAAGTGGCGACATGAAAAAAATGGCAGAAATGGCAAAAAATGGTGAAAAAAGGCAGGGCAGGCGGCTGAATGGCCTGGATGGAAGCGTGCTATGCTTCTATCATGGAGGATCCAGGTTCAATTCCCGGATCTGACACATCTAGACTTTTCAGGAAAAAATCCGGACCCTACCCTTTGAATTACATCCTTCACTTGATGGGATGGCTGATCCCACCAGAGATGTCGGTGGCCCATGTTGGACCTGAAAATGCCTTGCTGCTTAACGTACATATTATGGAAAGAGGAGTAAAACCATGACAGAGTCAGTCGGATTGGCCGCATGAAAACGATTCAGCTGTCCATCTTGGAAGATCTAAGTTCGATTCTAGATCAAACCTATTGTAAAAATTTATTCATTGGATATAGGTCCAGTCCGTCAATACCCGTCCTCCACATTTCGGCTGACCCTTTGGCCCCTGTCAGGGCGAAACAAGCCCTTCCATACAGTACTAAGTGGTCTTCCACTGACAGTGCACTTAGTATTCTTACAGAATGGAAATCAAATGTCATCTGTTGACTAAAAATAACTCTTGGAGTGTGAGCGATAAAGTACTCACCCTTTACCTGATAGTCGTCTGGTTTTGGGTGCATACCTCATATGATTACTGTCAGGTAAAAGATATTATTCAATAATGTGGCCATGAATACCTCCTAAAAAAATTGAAGTTCTGGGACACGTTAATTGAAGAATACTTTCAGATGTTAAACTGGTGCTTCATCACTCCGCCATTGAGCCGATTACAGATGTCCATCTTATCATAGTAACAATGACAAACGAGATATTTTTCTGTCCTGTGATTAATCCCAGCACAAATCGATCGGATTGGCATTGAAACGTTTTGTCTTTCCAGAAGACTTGGTTTCGATATCGGATCGCATCCTTTGGATAATTTATACAGAAAATCCGAGATAGGCATTGATCCTCGTTATCTAGTATCTTATCGACCCTCCAAAGATAAATGTGGCCTTTAGCAAGGCCTGAATTTTTTTATCACTTCCTAACTTTGGGAACTGACGTTATCCATTAACCATTATCAAAAATCCGTCGAATAATTGCATCCAAAATTGGCTTGAATCTTTTAAAGTGATAAAACATTAGTTTTCCACCTAAAACGATCTGGATTCAATTCCAAGTCCCATATTTTCAATTGTGAGATAAAAAATAACTGCAATCAATACTGTTTTCTTCTGATGATAATACGAACAACCGCAAAAATTATATTCGGAAAATATATTCGGAACCAACCACTTTTAGAGTGGTTGCTTCCGAATATATGTTCCTTCTAAAAGTGGCTGCTTCCAAATATATTTCTCGTGTGATTCGATGATATAACTTAAATCAATCAACCAATCAGAAGTTGGTCGGATTGCCGCGGCGAAGTATGCTGTGCTTCTATTATCCGGGTTCAATTCTCGGATCCCAGTTCTTTCAGGAGGGCTCCGGTCCCTACTCATTGAATCCCATCTCCACCTATGCATGGAAATGTCCCGCCGCTTAATGAATACTTAAAGTCGGCCGGATTGCTGGCGATAATATTTTAATTTTTTGTATATCTAGCTGAAAGGTATTTGTATACCGAATTTCACAATTCTCGCTTTATTTTTTTTTATAAGTGTGTCGTTTTTTGCAATAGCGGTATAAATATGTATAATAATATGATATGTAAAGTATAATAGTTTGTCTGTGAATTTTAATGTCACTTTCCATCCAGTGAATATTAAGCGATGGAGCATTCCATTTTTTGTTAACAAATGACGTCACTTTTTTTATTTTGCATATTTTAAGCCACAGACTGGGCACGCCCTTCGATTCCCCTCCTCTAAAATCCAAATTGAAATCTCCTTAGCGGTGGGCAGCCTATGGAAAGGCTTGTTTCATCATATACTTGATCTTGAAGTTTATAGCCTACAGGCAAATTTGCTATTACTGAATATAATTTCTTCATAATTTTAAAAATTTTTATGTTTTTGCCAATGAATGGTGCCGCTTCCAATCTCGTAGATTACTAATCGGCAATGGGAATTCAGGGTCGGCCGGATTGGCCGCGTGGAAACGCTTCGGCTTTCCACTCTGGAGGATTCGGGTTCGAATCCCGGGTCCCACCCCTTGAAAATATTTATCATGGGGCGTGTTTGAGTCACGGGTCCCCCTTGAAAATATTTATCATGGGGTCCAATCACTGCTTCGAGTCTCGGGTCCCACCCCTTGAAAATATTTATCATGGGATCCGGGGTTCGAATCTTGGGTCCCACCCCTTGAAAATATTTATCATGGGGTCCGGGCCAGGTCCGTCGTTCCCTGTCCCTCCACAATCCGGCTAACCGCTCCGCAGGGGTGGGCAGCATGTGGAAGGGCTTGTTTCGCCCCGCCACTTAGTATTCTTCCTGAATGGAAAGTGGCGTCATCTGATAACAACAAAAAATGAATACTTAATGGTCGGCCGGATTGGCTGCATGAAAACGCTTGGCTTTCCACTTTGGAGGATTCGGATTCTAATCTCGGATCCCACCCCTTGAAAATATTTATCGTGGAGTCCTGGCCCGGCCCATCGATCTCCGTCCTTCACAATCCGGATACTCCTCCGCAGAGGAGGGCAGCCTGTGGAAGGGCTTGTTTCTCCCCGCCACTTAGTATTCTTCCTGAATGGAAAGTGGCGTCATCTGTTGACAAAAAAAATTGGACAGATATTGATTAAGCTTTTTTTGGTCAACAGATGACACCACTTCACCCTAAGTAAGATTACTAAGCGGCGAGACGACACAACCCTTTCATGGGCTGCCTACCTCTATGTTTGGGTCAGGCGAGGACAACGATGAGGACAGAGCGAGACAGGCCTGGCCAGGATCTCATGATAAACATTTTCAATGGATGGGACCGATACTAAAACTCTAGTATCCAGAGTTAAAAGCCGAAGCGTTTCAACATGGCCAATTCGGCCTACATTGGTTAGGTTAATGTAGTTAAATCGCCATATCGCATAAGTGATAAACATTACTTGGTGGCAGCCAATTGTACAGCCCATCACAGGCCAACACCATAATGGGATCTACCGAAAGGTTAAAGAATGGATTTGAATGGGCCGAGTCCGGACTTCTGAAAACTGAAGATGTGGGATCGGGATTTGAACCCTGATCTCTGACATGGGGAAAGTTGATATTAATAGAGTTGTTTACATTATACAGGGTGGCTAAAATGTATGGAAACGGCAAATATTTTGAAAACAACTTATCAGAATTCTTTGAAATTTGGCATGATGTTAGGTATGCTCCTACTGTCTCTATTTTTTCAACTTTATATCGTTATTTGTTTTCAAGATCACTTCTTTAAAAGGCAATATGGGTCAATTTGACCATATTTGAAAAGAGCATTACATTCTGAATTCAGTGATATAGAACATGCTTATCTTATCTTCTAGGAAAACCCCAAAAAGATCTATGTTGACTTTAAAGTTCATGGCGATAATTCACTGCAATCGCTGCTAATGCTTCCGCGTAGCCGGATCGTCAGTCAGCAATGGGACACTATTCTACAAAATCATTGCAAAAATTTTAATAAGATACTCAAATCATAGCTTTGGAAAATCATAACAACAAGTTATGTTAGATTCAACATATTGTATTATAGAAAAAAAAAACAAAAAATTCAATTATTACAATAAATGTTCGAAGTGCAGTCCATTTATTTCCTGGCAATAATGAACACGTTGAACGAAGTTTTTCAACAAATCAATCAATGTGTTTGGTGAAATACTGGCTATTTCGTCCCTTATTCGTTCCATATGCATTGTTCTGTTAACAAACACCCGATTTTTTATGACTCCACAAGAAAAAGTCAAGCGGACTTAAATCGGATGATCGAGGTGGCCATTCGATTGTTCCTCTCCGTCCTATCCATCTACAGAGAAATGTTTCGTCTAAATACTGGCGTACTTGATGCCCAAAATGTTTTTGCAATGATTTTGTAGAATAGCGTCTCTTTTTTGTCAACAGATGACGCCACATTCCATTCTGGTAGAATACTATGTGGCGGGGCGAACACAGGCTGCCCCACCCCTGCGGAGGGGGTCAGCCGGATTGTAGAGGACGGGAATCGACGGGCCAAGCCTGGGTCCCATGATAAATATTTTCAAGGGGTGGGACCCAAGACTTGAACCCGGGTCCTCCAGATGGAAAGCGTCCCATTGCTGACTGACGATCCGGCTACGTGGAAGTATTAGCAGCGATCGCAGTGAGTCATCGCCATGAACTTTAAAGTCAACATGGGTCTTTTTGGGGTTTTCCTAAAAGATAAGATAAGCATGTGCTATATCACTGAATTCAGAATGTAATGCTCTTTTCAAATATGGTCAAATTGACCCATAGTGCCTTTTTAAAAAAATGATCTTGAAAACAAATAACGATATAAAGTTGAAAAAATAGACAGTAGGAGTAAGCATACCTAACATCATGCCAAATTTCAAAGAATTCTGATAAATTGTTTTTCAAATATTTGCCGTTTCTCTACATTTTAGCCATCTTGTATAATATTTTGTTTCTTTTCCTTTATTCATTATACCAAAAATTCAATATAAAAATATTTATATGATCTCATGAATTTCATTATAATGGCATTTAATCTATATAAAGTAATCGGCTAGATTAGCGACGTGGTTCGGCTTTCCACGCTGGAGGGGTTTTCTATGTGGGTTAACGTAGAACCCGGAGACTGGAAAGCGGTGAAACATTTCCATGACCACCACGGAATGTCCACTATACCAAAAATTCAATATAAAAATATTTATATGATCTCATGAATTTTATTATAATGACATTTAATCTATATAAAGTAATCGGCTAGATTAGCCACGTGGTTTGGCTTTCCACGCTGGAGGGGTTTTCTATGTGGGTTAACTTAGAACCCGGAGACTGGAAAGCGGTGAAACATTTCCATGACCACCACGGAATGTCCACTATCATAGTGGAGTTCGTTGTCAATCGTCAGGTAGAGTACGTGTTCAACAAACCGGGTCCAGACCCTTCTTGAGAAAACAGAGGTGTGGAACAAACTGGCGATCAATTTAAATGTCGGCCGGATTGGCCGCTTGGAAACGCTCCGGCTTTGCACTCTGGAGGATCAGGGTTCGGGTCTCGGGTCCCACCTCTTGAAAATATTTATCATGGGGTCCGGGTCGGGCCGTCGATCCCCGTCCTTTACAATCCGGCTGATCCCTCCGCAGGGGTGAGCAGCCTGTGTTTCGCCCCGCTACATAGTATTCTATAAGAAAGGAGTGTGGCGTCATCTGTTGACCAAAAAAATATAACAATTTAAATTAGTTTTAGTTAAACCGCTATATTACACCTGGAATATTCTGTATCTGGCAGCGGCCACTTTTACAGGCTAGCTAACGTTTCGCCCCGCCACATAGTATTCTACAAGAAAGGAGTGTGGCGTCATCTGTTGACCAAAAAAATTTAACAATTTAAATTAGTTTTAGTTAAACTGCTATATTACACCTGGAATATTCTGTATCTGGCAGCGGCCACTTTTACAGGCTAGCTAACACTCATGATGGGATCAACTAAAAGATTAAAGAAAAGAGTACAACGGACAGAGGCCAGATCTCTGGAAAACTGGAGATAAGGATCGGAATTGGATCCGGTTGGTAACAGTCATGATGGGATCAACTAAAAGATTAAAGAACGGACAGAGGCCAGATCTCTGGAAAACTGGAGATAAGGATCGGAATTGGATCCGGTTCCTACAAAATGGTAAGCGAATACTTTAACAACCGGCCATCCGGCCTACTCTATATTGGAGGCGATTCCATCTCTTGGAAAAATTTATTTATGGGATCCTGAACTGGTTAACCGATCCATGCCCCCACAATTGGCTAACCTCCACCATGCGGATTGTCTGTAATAGGGTTTGTTTCGTCCCCCTTAGTAATTTAAAGTGGAAAATGGTGGTGTCATCTGTTAACAAAAACTTGAATAAAATATTAACTTCTGTTTTAATTCGGTTCAAAATAAAAAAAATTAAAGTTAATATAAAATATATTAAGTATTCTTGAATAAATCATAAATAATAGATTTTTTATCGTAAATTTCTATTGGATTTCTTTCAGCAAAAGTGATATTTATTGTATAGTAGATAAACTTTAAGTTTACTAAATTAAATTTACTCACATTATGTGCATCCAATTCTTCTTTTGGTCCTATACCGGATAACATAAGCAACTGTGGAGAATTAATAGCTCCCGCAGAAATGATAATCTCCTTTCTGGCTAAGACCACATGATGTTTACCACGCCAATCAAAATATACACTTCGTGCTCTTCTGCTTCGAGTAAATCCTATCTAAATATACGATCACATATATTAAATTTAAGATTGTTTTTTTCCATAATAATAAAATAATAAGCTCACTTTAGTGACATAAGCATATATCAAAATATGTAAATTTTTCCTTCCTCTTGTTAACTCCAAAAATGCTTTAACTGTGCTACAACGGGCCCCTCTACGTATTGTGCCCTGTGGAATTGCAAATCCTAAAAGTATACATAAAATTAATATTAAAAATAGCATTGGATTGATAATATGACGAATTATAATTAATGAAATATCATAAGTTTTTATATCTTAACAGCCAAACACCAATTATTGGATCATACAACATGAAAATATACATTTATATTCAAGAGAGCACTTGGGATTTAATCAACTCTTAGGCTGAACTCACACGAACCATAACAGAACCACGCCACGACCACAAAAAAGTGCTTACCGTGTGGTCGTGTTGTAGTCGAAATCAGCCACTCGCGAACCACTTATATGCGCAATCCATTACCGACTGCTGATTGACAGGAAGTGCTGTCGGCGGCTAGTGGTCGGTATGTCGCACTGTGTGAGTTGCACTCGACCACTAACGACCACAATTTTGTGAGTGATATCGATCACAAGTTGCGACAGCCGTTGAAACCGACTTCAGTTTTGGGATTTAATCAACTCTTAGGCTGAACTCACACAAACCATAACAGAACCACGCCACGACCACAAAAAAGTGCTTACCGTGTGGTCGTGTTGTAGTCGAAATCAGCCACTCGCGAACCACTTATATGCGCAATCCATTACCGACTGCTGATTGACAGGAAGTGCTGTCGGCGGCTAGTGGTCGGTATGTCGCACTGTGTGAGTTGCACTCGACCACTAACGACCACAATTTTGTGAGTGATATCGATCACAAGTTGCGACAGCCGTTGAAACCGACTTCAGTTTAGTGGTCCGTTTGAGTTAAATTATGCGTTTCCATATTAATATAATTATAATTCACGACCGTCCACAAGTAACCACCGTTTTGTGGTCATGGTGTGGTTCTGTTGTGGTTCGTATGAGTTCAGCCTTATATAAAGAGTTGATTATTATATTTAAAGAAAATTCTGTTACTGTTTATTGAAGCTCAATTCCATATTCTATATTTTCCTTATTTTTATATAATAAAATATGGAAAGTTTTCAAATATTCATCTATAGTCAGTTAGATTGACTACATGGACACTGCCTTTCCACACAGAGACCTCGGAATCGAATCCAGATTCACATCGCGAAACTTTATATGGGGGTTTGAGTTTTGTCCATTGATCACTATTCTTTATTAATTAAATCCGATTGACTCCTTCAGAGATCTACGGTTAAACCTGAAATGGTCCGCTACTTAATAATGTGATAAGCCTTAACTTATCAAGTAGCAAAAATGTAAAAATTTACCTGATTGTATAGGCCCATTAAAATCTTTATTTCCGTATCCAAAACTTTTTCCAGCTTCTATAAAAGAGAATGTTAAATCAGTAACAAATGGCGGTGTAGAAATTGTAAGAGGACCATCCCTTCCATGATAACCTAAGAATATATTATTTTCAGAAATTACTGGCTGAAATTTATATTGTGAAAATTATAAATGCTAATGAAATTAATGTATTACCATTATAAGCAATTTCTGGATCGCGATTATCTTCGGAACGTATAAAGTAAGGAAAGACATCTTTCCAACTCCATCCATGAACACCTTGCCGGGCCCAATTATCGTAATCTCTGCGATTTCCTCGAATATATAACATATAATTCAACACGCTTGAACCACCTAATACTTTGCCTCTAGGCCAGGGGCATCGCTAAATTTTCATTTAGAATTTCTCCATTAATACTTTTAAATATTTTATTTTTTATAATAACAAAAAAATTAACTTCTTTTGACATTTTATAATTTAATAACCGGTACGTAATGATAAAATAAAAATGTCTTTGACTAGATTTAATTAACCGAAATCAAGATCAGTTTTATTTGTTTCACAGTTGAAAAGCTATTTATAAAAATAGCCAATGTCCGAAATACAGATTTTTCAGGAAAGTGAAAAATTTCCAGTGACAAAGTAATTTCAGATTTTCAGTTGTGCAAATAAAAAGTTACAATGCATAAATAGTTTCCATTTATGCATTCCAATAAATCAATTTATGTGCACTGTTAATAAAATATTTATTTATTTATTTTATTTACCCTCAATCTCTAATAGTACATAGAGTACATGAAGAGCCATCCCAAACAAAAAAAAATACAAAAATAATAATAACATAAATAATATCGACAAAATTATTATAATTAATAGAAGCTCTGATGAAAAATGAATTTTTAAATTTGTTAGTACGATATTTAGGAATGTGTAATAAAGAACAATTTCTATTAACAAATTGGGGAACAGAGTATTAAAAATCAAGAAAAAAGTGTCTAGTCGATTTCTTCCATATAAATTAAATATTGTTAAAAAAGCATTCGTTAATTGAGAATACGAGATTGAATTAGGCTAAAGCAGACGGGAGTATATCGAGTTCATGAATAAATTAATAATAATAAAAATTAAAATAATACTAATTAATTTGCAAGTTTTAAAAAAATGAAATCAAATGAGTTTCCATTTATGGAAGGCATTAAGTATAATAATTTAGATCTATAAATTATATATTATTTTTGAATTGGTTTCCTGAAATTCAAGTTAAATATAAATTGCTATTATAAATTTTCTTGAAATGAAAAATAAAGTTAGAAAAAATTTGTGAACTCTTGTTTCAGTTACTATCAATATAATTATTGCGTGTAAGCTGGGTTGTTATTCTAGGCCTATATATATTCTACAAAAATTAACTTACCATTAATCAGTTCACGCTCACTATTTTATATGAGAATTAAAATGTATTTATAATGAAATTAAAGTTTAAACTAATCTATTGTATTTAGAAACAGTAACAACTACTTAAAGTTAATGATAACTTGATGATTCTCCTAAAAAACACCAATACAGCGCAACCCGTAACAGTCTGTATTTATAAGAATCCCTTGATTAGTGCGGTTAATAAATCCTCTCAATACGCCGCATATATCAAAACCGCACTAATCAAACTAAAAATCCTGGAAAATATCAAAATTATAAACATGTAATTTTTTTCTTCTCCCAAAACGTATCTATATTGCATTACATGTACTTTAAATCATTGAGGAATTTGGATAGTATTTAAAAATTTGTAGTAAGAATTCAAATTTTGTTTTCACAGAAATTATTTTTTACAAAATTGCATAAATTTTGTAAAAAATAATTGCACGTAGACATTGAGTACTGGAGAGGAACTGATGGAGACGCTGGCTATATAATATTGTAATGGTTATTATTAGGTAGTTACCATTCACGCTAAATTTATTAATAAATAAAATTACGAACGAATTTAAATTTAACAATTAGTTGACGAAAGTAATATTAACAGAATTTAAAAAAATAAATAAACAAATTTATTTCAGTGCTCTAATCATACAGACTACTGTCCCCAAGATTCAGTTGCCAACGCTTCAGAAGATTTGCAAAAAAAAAAATCGCACTTCTTAAAGCACACTAATCAAATTTAGCACCGCATATATCAAGGGATGGTCTCAATTATTTTACGCACTATTCAAACCCGCACTAATCAAGGGATTCCTGTACATCGATGATCTGTGCGCAAACAGGACAACGTAGAACAACTACGAATGTAATGTTATGAGTTTATACTAAACTCATTGTTAAATAATTAATTATTTTTTCGTTGAAATAGTTCTTATTATATTATTTAACAATTGGTACGGAAATATTTCAATATTTTGACAACCGGAACGTCCATACCGGGTACCACCTGAATATCAGAGTTACATGTAAACGATCCTAGTTTAGTTTATAATCCTGTTACTTATTGTGCCGTTTAATAAAATTGCCTGTAGGAATTTTTTTCCAGCCCGGATTAGCATTAATTATCCTATAAAATTTTGAATATAAAAATAAATTATTTGTTATAATTCTGTAATTGGTTTCATTTAAAAAAAATCTTTTAGTTTGTTGGTTTGTTTATTTTTCATTTGGTAACATTCTTCAACTATTCTGTTTAGAGATTTTGATAAAAAAAGCAATAAATTGTTCTTTGTTGTTCTATGAAACAAGTTTTTAATTGGATTTATTATTGTATCTATTGTTATTTCATAGCAACATTATTATTATTTTTATTATTATATTAACCTCAATGTGGGCACGGAGTATCTCCGGAGCAAAGTGCTATGCCGACACGAGTCAAGACATAGCTACTTGTGATGTTTAATTGTGTTTTAACTGTCTGTGTCAATGTTGAGAAATTTTCTTACTATGTTGCATGTATTGAATAGAGATGCTTTTTGAAGTGTTATGTATGTCTTGGGATGTAGATCCCAAGGCATACATTTATTATTATTATTATGTTATAGTACATCATTATTATTATTATTATAGCTTGTAAAAGATAGTTTTTTTCTTATAATTTCTAATGAAAGGTTTTAAAAATATCCATAATATCAATATTAATTAAAATCAAATGTATCAAATAATTTGTTATATTTCGTTTATCATTCAACAGATGTCCCTTCCTCATATAAGAAAAAAAAATTTAGAAATATTAAATTTGATTTTTAAAATTTTTTATAATAATTTATTATTCATATTTATATTTAAAAATAAATTACCGAACAGAGTTCCAGAATACTGGAACACTTTTCTGTTTGTAGATGAGAGTAAATACAGAGTTCCAGAATTCTTGAGGTTGATTTATATATGTCTTAAGAAATTCTAGCCTAGCTTTATGATTCACTTAGTAGTAGTAGTAGTAGTAGTAGTAGAATAGGGAGGGGCCTGTTTCAGCCCAAGCACTGCGACCAACATAGGTCTATTGTGCACCCCCAATCAAATCATCCCAGAAGAAGGCCTGTCTTAAAAACAAACGACAGTATATTCTTCAATGGGACAGAAGCAAGATCCTCGGGAACAGAAAAATACATCCCCAAGAGATCACGCCTAAGCCACGAAAGGGCCACACATTCACATAAAATGTGAAGAGGAGTTTCCTCCTCATTTAACGAGTAGATTTGTCTCCCGATATTTTGAAATTATATTATGAATAGTGGATTTACTCATATTTACCATTCTACTTATATTTCTTATAGAATTCCCACTATTCCAGTGATGGATAATAATTTTTCTTATATCTAATGCTATCTCACATTTTTTCCGACCCATGCTGAAAAATTGGTTGAAATCACCTTAAAATAAACTTCTCCAATTTCAGATCTCTTACATAGTACACTTTAAATGACAATTCTGCCAAATTATGGCTATTTCTTGGACTTTTTCCTCTATGTCCCAATACTTTTTTGAGTGTGATTTTCACTTTGAACACAAGATGTGTGGCATTTCTTATTTATTTCATATTATTTTTCTTGAATTTTTAGATTAAAAACTTTGTTTTAGTTCTATATAGTGACTGTAGTGATAACAGTATTAATTTCAGTGTATTAATTATTATTTTTTCAATAAATGAATGACAGTTTGTTGTGTCCCAATACTGTTTTGATTGACTGTAGAAGTTTCTTATTTCAGAGATTTGAAAATAAATATCTGATTATAGCAAGGATTTTTGGTAGAAACTTTATCATCCTGAAACACTGTGTTATTACATTAAATATTTGTGTAGTTTTACATTATATTAGTTGATAGACCATTTTTTAATTATAATATTTATATTGTAAAATTTTAAAATTTTTCTAAAACTTGAAAATAAAATGTTATATTCATATGTATTAAAGTTTGTAACATATATATATTGTGACTGGCATAATACATTTATTTATGCAATTCAGTCTTCTATGAAAAAATCATTTTAAGATTTTTTTATACTGATTTCTGTCCAACTTAATAATCTAAAATGACAGTTTTCCATAGAGGTCCATAGGGCTTGAATTTTTTCAAATATCATCATGTGATATATCATTTTAAATCTTAATTAAAAAATTAGCTGTTTCATTAATAGCATAAATGACTGATTTTCCACCAGAATAGACATTTAAACTATTTCAAAACAAAATTATTTAAATGTATTTGTCTAATAAAATTCATATTCTTTCAGAAGTCTGTTTGTATATAAATTGACTCTCCTGTTTTAGCATCCAAAAATAAATGTTTAAAAAGTGAGACTTATGCATACTCTCAAATTTTAACAGTTAGGATAATATAAAATTTACTAAAATAAATATAATTTAACAACAAAATCTTGTTTCTCAAGAGGAATTTTCAAATATTGTTGTTAGTTCAATTAAAGGAAAACCACTATTTTTTAAATTTGATTTTTTGTTGGCAGATGGCTGCATGATAAATTTTTTTTGTTTACCACTTGAAGGATCTGGGTTCAGTGTTTGGTCCCTTATCCAGTTTTCAGGAAGGATCCAGCCTATTGAATTCCATCTGTCAATCTTCTTTCTAGTTGGCATCATGAGTGTTGGCCAGCCTGTGATGGGCTCTAAAAGTGATTGCTATCAAGTACAGCATATCCCATGTGTGATATAGCAGCTTAATTGAAACTAATTAAATTTGATTTTTAGAATAAAGTTTTTAATAAACTTATTAAATTAATACTGACAAAATGTATAAATAAAATATATTTTTTACAGCTATAAACAATGAAGATTATTTATAAATTTGTAAAATTTTTATAGACATGTTTGTTTACTAACCAATGTCAGAGAAATTTAGAAAACTTTCTATCAATTCAAGTCCCTACAGAAGCACATTATTTATAGCTAAGAAAATAGGATATCAAAACTAAAATTTAAAAAGGAAATTTCATTGTTATCAACAATGAAATTTTAGTGTAAAGCTACTTAACATATAGGTAATCATTAAATGTAAATCTAATATCCTAAGCAAACCAGAATATAATTTACCCTATATTTATTAATTGATCTGAACTGTCAGTGGTCACACAAAGTATTTTTTTCAGAAACATCTGTTTTGTTCACATTTACATTGAATAATATAGAGTAAGTAATTATACAGAATATTCAAGATAAATGCCAGTCTTTTATTTTGCTTAATATTCTTTAATAAAGTTTTTAAGTCTATTTCTCTTATATAATTGCATACTTAATAACTTCTATTGAAAGGGCATAAAATAAGAGAGAGAGAAATTAGAAACTTCTAACAAAGTGTAAACAATGAAATACATAACAAATGTTCAATTAGACTGCACCAAACACAAACTTTAGTCAGATTGTAACAGCTGAGGAAGATGCCAAGAGCATTGAAAACGTTACTGAATAAAAATATTTTGACTGCTAAATGGCTTTGAGTAATATTTCTTGTAATGAAATACATTGTTTACACTTTGCAAACAATTCCAAACTGAAACCAATGTTATGCTTGTACTATTAAGTTTATCCAATAATATTAACTTATAAATTGGCATTTACAAATATGTATATCCATATGTTTATCATAATTATCAAGTAATATTTTTCTTAATAATTATGTTAAACAATGAATGACAAATTTCAAAGTTGATTCAATAATCTTTTCATACTTTTATCTTATCAATTTTACAAATTTTAAGCAGTTACTTAGTCTATAACATGTTAATAATTGAAACAATAAAAACTTATGCACTTATTAACTTATGTTACTTGAATATACAATTATATGATAGTATAGTACAAAATCCATTGGTAGTTATAAACTAATTTAGCAGTTTCAAAACAAATGTTATGAAACTGCTAAATTAATAACACTAATACAAATAATCTAATACAAATTTCATCATGAATATCCCCGTTCTCATAAAAATTATTGTAAATATTAGAATATATTGAATTTGTTAGTTCATATTTTATATGGAAATTGTTCTTGAAAACATCCACTAACTTTCATTTTGCTTTCATCATAGTTTTATATTCTTTAAGAGAGTCTTGCAAGCCATAAAGAAGTGCATTACTCACTTTGAGAAATTCTAAAATAACTAGTATAAAGAGAAAAGCAAGCAAAAGAAAAATAGAGTTTTTTTATTATGCATTATGTTTATGATAAATATGTAGTAGATGCACAGATTTTATTAGATTCCAATAGCTGCAATACAAAATGAATTTGTGTGTTCACATATTAATGCAAGTAAAACTTTATATTAAAACTTCTGTAAGAATTGTATACTGAATGCAAAAATATTTAATGATCTTTCCTAACTATTATTCAGCTCTTGTAAAAGGATAAACTTTTATTAGTAAAACGTTTTCAACCTTTCTTTGAGGTCCTCATCAGTACAAAAACACTTTTCATACAAATACTTTAGAACAGAATGTAACTAATTCTATATTCTTTAGAACATGTTTTTGTTTTTTAAAAATGTTAACATTTCTTTAAACACATTTTTAAAAAATATATATACAGTGATTAAATTTAAATCATTTTAAAGGAATAATAATATAAAAATTTAACAAAAACATAATATATAATCTTATAATGAGAATATGCAACTATCATCATTTATGTAGAGTTTTACATATTATTTTTCACACACCAGCACCAGGATAACAGAAGGTTTTATGGCTCGTTGTTATTAATTAAATTTATTTTATCCCTTCTTTTTTCTAGCTCTATGGCTTCTACAGTGTTGCCGCCTACGTTATACTTGATGATTCTTACTATGCTCGTATCATTCCAGGATATGGATAAGTTGTTCTTATAGGCTTTATTAGCCAAAGCAGTAGTTAACTTACAAGTCTTAATATCTGTTTTATGCTCCTTGATTTTAATATTTAGGCATCTCTTTGTTCTTCCTATATATTGTTCAGCAGTTTGTAGAGTATTGTTATATACCGGGACTGCATACACATCTGACTTCCTCATGTTGCTTAGTGGGTTTTATTGTTTCATAAATTTGCAAAGATGATAGTCTTTTTTCTATAGACATGCCTACATGGGTTGTTCTTGGCAACTTTTCTTACAATCCTGTCCATTACCGGATCATACATAAGAGGATATATATGTTGGTCTTGGCTGAACTGAGCATTATCTTGTCTAGAAAGCAGGAATTGTCTCAAAAGCTATTTAATGATCTGATTATACTCATTTATAATCATTAATAAAAAATCTGATCATACTTTTATATAATTGGAAATCTCTATCAGTGCCTTAATATCATTTATTTATTAAATTACAAATTTAATCAAATAAATTATATTTAAAGATATATATTAATTGTATAATAGAAATTAAAATCCTCTGGTTGGTTTAAAGTTAAAAATTTATTTCCAAAATTGAGTTAATTTTAAAGTTTGGAAATCATCAAGCTTTATATATTCTTTTCAAATATTGTTAGTAATATTTGTTTACAACTAATTGGAGCTATCTAATTTATATGATGCAACTGTCAAATTCATAATAATTTATTTCCAAAATTGAGTTAATTTTAAAGTTTGGAAATCATCAAACTTTATATATTCTTTTCAAATATTGTTAGTAGTATTTGTTTACAACTAATTGGAGCTATCTAATTTATATGATGCAACTGTCAAATTCATAAGACTAAAAATTTCTCATTAGTTGATAGGTAGCAGGGGATTTAAATAATTGTACTAGGATATATATTTTTTTGCAAACCTAATCATCATTTCCACAGAAATAAATAAAATTACTTAAAAAAAAAGTTATGAACAGAGATTTATATATAAAATTGTATATACAATATTTGTTATTAAAAATGATTATGCAGTTTTCAGTTCCTATTGTTTGCATTCTTAAGCAATTTTCTAGGTTTTGCTATGTTTAGATATGTCTTTACTAATAGAAATTAATATGTCTCATAAGCAAAAATTCATTAAATGATTGTTCATATAAAAAGGGATGATTTTTATTGCTATAATAATATTAATTTAGAATTTCATCTGTCTGTTAAGTTGATATAAAATATATTTAAATTGATATCAGCTTAGCTGACAAAATTTAAAGATTTGTTGATTATTTCTCTTGTTAACTAATTATACAGTAAACTCCCAATTCATTAGGGTAATTGGGAAATTAATTCCCTTGGATAATCTGCAAAATACTCAAAAAGTTGGAATTATTGATAATACTCATTTAACATTAAAAAATAAATAAATTGCATACATACATATACAGTCAAACCTCTTTAAGCCGCCACCATCGGTTCGAAGGTCCTCTCTGGCGGTAAAGGAGGGTGGCAGTTTATGGAGGGTTAATGGTAACATGTGAGAAAACATGTATAGACTAGAATGACATTGTTTCATTTAATTTAAGATGATCAGAAATAAATTGCTAAGTAGCAGAAGGATTTTTAATTTTATATTCACAAATTGAAATCTTTTCGTGAACATCTAATGTCGTTTTTTACATTTTTCCGATTAAGAAACAGCAACGATATTCACAACAGTTGATTTATAAAAAACGGTTTAAACTGTTCTTCTTCTTCTGCAAAGTTGAGGTTATGGCTCTCCAGTCTTCTA
>AYEL01078996.1:0-22618 GCA_000484575.1 Olivierus martensii
GGGGTCCGGGCCCGGCCCGTCGATCCCCGTCCTCCACAATCCGGCTGACCCCTCCGCAGGAGTCGGCAGCCTGTGGAAGGGCTTGTTTCGCCCCGTCACTTAGTATTCTCGCTGAATGGAAAGTGGCGTCATCTGTTAACACAAAAAATGAATACTTAATGGTCGGCCGGATTGGCTGCATGAAAACGCTTGGCTTTCCACTTTGGAGGATTCGGATTCTAATCTCGGATCCCACCCCTTGAAAATATTTATCGTGGAGTCCTGGCCCGGCCCATCGATCTCCGTCCTTCACAATCCGGATACTCCTCCGCAGAGGAGGGCAGCCTGTGGAAGGGCTTGTTTCTCCCCGCCACTTAGTATTCTTCCTGAATGGAAAGTGGCGTCATCTGTTGAAAAAAAAAAATCAGTGAGATTAATAAGGGACGGGGCCAGTTTCAACCACGTGTTACATCCACACCCATCGAGGGGGCAAAATGCTGAAGGATGGGGATGGCTGGGCCTGGCCTGGAACCCCGAAAAACTTTTCAGGAGATGCTGAACCCGGGACAAGAACCCGGGTCCTTTAGCGTGGCACGCCAACGCGTTACCACTCGGCCATCCGGCCGCCAGGTTGAATCGATACTATACTGCTTCTACCGCCTCACTGCTCTGATTCAATAAATGTTTCACTCTTTTCATGGTGTATTTAATTTTTATTGTGTTATGTTGTTAATTTTAAAAAAAGGCAAAGAAAGCACAGATAAAGAGGATTTGGCCTCCTCGCGTTGCGGGGTCCGGCGTATTGTAGTTCCGCCACTATTTTTATAAATATCTTATTGAAATTTCACATAATCTTAGCTGTTGGTATTGCAGAGTTTCAAAATTAGAATAAAAAAGAGAATTAAATGAAGTAAATACTGTATTAACAAATCTAAAAATCCATATGAAAATAATTCATATATGAATGTTGTTAAGTTCTCGGGTGTAACGAATAAAAGTTACAACGAGAAATTCTTTGCAGATACGTGACAATCGTTAAATTTCTTCCCCGAGAGAGGTGCAACAAATTATGTGGACCTTACTCGAGAGGTATCTTCTATTTTTGGGCCAGATATTGCCACTTTCATTCAATAGATTACTAAGTAGTGGAGCGAAACAGGTCTTTCCACAGGCTGTCCATCTCTGCGACAAAGTCAACCGAATTGTGAAGGATGAGAATCAACGGGCTTTGCCCGGAATCATTAATATATATTTCCAAGGAATAGAACTTGAGAATCGAACCCTGTTCAGAATAGAAAACCAAAGGACTTTCTTGTCCTCTCATTTTTCAATCATTAATTGTTTTTTAAATTCATGTGCGCATTTTTTATGCACCGACAGAGCATTTTTCATTCTAGTAATACTATTCCAGTAAAATTTGCAAAAAATAAAATAATATTATATTAATGATGATAAAATTTTATTTAGTAGAAGTCAGAGGTTTTTCTACTAAATATGGAGTCTAGAATGAAACTTTTTAAAATGGAGGGAAGTATAAACAGCAATTGAAACGATGAGAAAATTTTAAGTAATATGGCTGCATCAAAGTATAATTTTAGGTAATAATCTAATTATATTTACAGAATATAAGAATTTTGTATTTAATTATTGAAATAATTAAAAAGATTTTCGTAATTATGAAATAATTATATTTTATTGTAAGCAGATGCACAATTTTTTATGACATTTCATTTTTTTCCATTAGAAACAAAGAATTAAAAACATCTGTCAGCAATAAGACGACACCGAAAAAATTTTCTGCAAATCAGACATTAAAAGTTCCTTCTATTAGTGAGCAATTGGCTGAACTTAAACCAAGTAAAGAATTGGTTTCATATTATCAAGAAAAAATTTCAAAATGTCAAGATGAATGGGATGAAATTATAATGAAATTGGATGAATATGGTAAACTCTATGACAACGAGGTATATCTTATTTAATAATTGATTTTTCAAATATAATGAACAATTAAAAAATTAAAAAAATAAGTTTTGCATGATTTTACATATACTCCACATAACATAGGTTTTCATTTTTTAATAAGTTAATCTAAATATATTTGTTTTAGTCTTGTTTCAGCAGTAAAAAACATGACAAGTTTTTTACTGCTGAATAGATGAAATGTTTATGCCCATATTAATATGTGAATACAATCCTTGTTTCATTCTTTATTATTAGAGATACTTACTAGAGATCAATATAAAACAAATAAAAATTCAATATATTAATACAAAACATAAAAGCTGAAAATGAATCAAAATAAATTTTTTCATTAATAACAAAATACTTTCAGGCATTGAAGCTTTATCAATGCAACAATTAAAAATTAGAACAACAGAAAAGAAAATTTAAAATGTATAATTTAAGATGTGTAATTAAAAAGTTTATAAATTTAAATAATAATTTAATCCTATTACTGATAATAGATTAGTGAAGATTTATCATTGAAAACCATATCTTTATTTAAATTAAGCATATTTATATACAAAAAATATAAATAAAAGTTTTTTTTTATAGAATACTTCTGAAAGCACAACCAATTTTCTATTAGTTTCACAAAAAACCAAATTTTCTATAATATAAAAATATTTATAATTGATTTTCATTCATATGAATAGCCATTCCTTTTATATATATAGTAGATAAATCTGTTTGTTTATAATTTTTATTAATTCATAAATTTTTAATAACTTCATAGAAAATTTTCACAGCAGATAAATTATGAATTAGAAATTTTAATATTTGATTGTAGTTCATTATTAGTACATCAATATCCTTAAAATTCTTATAATCAGCACTACAAGCAAGTATTTTAATAGTTTTATTCTTGTAAAACATTTTCGGACTAAGAAAAATAGCAAGTTACCTTTATTTATAATTTAGTACATCAATAACAAAGTTTCTGAAAACAAAAGAAACAACAACCTAATAATTTTTGCATATATTGTATATACTAGATTTTCAAGTAAAAAATTATAACAATGATTATGCTTTTAGAATCTCTACTATATAAAGATTATATAACTTGCTTAACAATTGCATATTGAAAAAAATAAAATTGATTATTTGGATAACATGTTTAATATTGTTATTATGTATTTTCAGTGCACTTTTCTGAAACATAGAAAATGATAATATTAGGAATTTCACAATTATTTTTTTAGTTTAAAAAGAATTCCACAATAACATTAAATTGGGAAATGCTGATTTAAATGAATAAAATCTACTCGGAAAATAACTTATTCTAATATTTATTAAAAAGAAAACAAGAAATTTGTTTATTTGCAGCAAGAAATTATTGCAATATTTGTATTTTTTAATTTGATATTGTCAATATTTTGATATATAAAGAAATTAACCTAGGCATTATCTAGATGCAATATCAAAATTTTGATAATTAAACATCACTTTTGGGTTGCAGATTAATTCTGGATAATTAGGAGTCAACTATATAAAGACAAGACATATTTAAACATATCTCTTACTATTTCTATATCCAAATCAAAAGTAAAATAGCAATTGAAGCGATATTTATCCATTAAATAGTTTTTAAATTGCAGTTGTATAGTGCTTTATTTATGATTATTTGATTAAAGAAATACTTTATCAAAAATAACTCATCTGATCTGATCAAGCATGGTATATGACATATACTCTGCTTATAGCTACCGGTATATAAGACAATAATTTCTTTTCCAAATCTTAATTCATACTTAAATAAAAATGTTTATCAATATGAACATATTCTATATCTTTTTTAAACATCTATCTGATTTACTTAGAAGCTGAACCAATCAATTATTTTGTTCTTTTATATAATTTTACTTCAATATACCATATATGCTCCCCTGTTTAACTATGTATTGAGTTTTGTGACTAAAATTCTTGTCATATATTTCATTGTTAATGAAAGAAACTTTTTCATAGAAGTATTATATTTAATGTTTTCATTCTTGATCATTGATGCTTTTACAAAAAATACATCTCTCATCTTTATTATACTTATCATATCTTTTGTCTTAATTATTCTGTTAGAGTATTTTTTTTATTTATTGTAATTCTGATATTGTTTAAATTTATTTAAATTATTAATATATATTAATAAGAACTAGTTTCTTAATTATTTTTTATTATGCAAGCTTACTTGACTATAAAAAATATGAATACTTTTTATAAATCAAACTGTTTTTAATTAATTTAATTAGATATAAAAAAAGTGTTTTTTAATTACCTCATATACTCATGTATAAGCAGACTCCCAATTTTCAATTGTTAGAACAATATGAAATTCAAATAAACCTAAATTATCAAGCCAAATTTTAGCCCTTGAAACCGTAACAGAATAATTTTAATGATTTGAAATAATTTGAACTAATGTTCTAATCCTTTTACTAATTTTAATGATTTGAAATAATTTAAACATTCATTGAAATAAATAGATAATTTCTTTTATAATTTTTAAAATTTCCAAACCCAGTTCACTATTAGAATAAATAAGGCTACTTAGATAAAATAACAGACCTACAGTATTGAAATGTTGAAATGCAATACAAAGGCAATTCTGGATGGAAAACAGAATGTGATTGTGTCACATCACATCCATTGCATTTCTCTATAGTATGTTCTATTGAAGTATTTATTTGGTAGAAAATATCAAAGAAATATTAAAATTTTTCATCATTCCAAATCTGAACAAAATTATTTAACAAAGTTTAAACAATAAAAAATTATAATCAAAATATGCAACAGAAATTTTGCTGCAAATGGCAAGGAATGGAAAGTGAACCATCGCATGTGATCATTTGAAGTATAAGTTTAATATCCGAAATTAACTACAAAATAATCATCAGAACTATCTGAAAATGCACAATTGTTGATCAAAAATATTAGGGATTGCTATATTTCCATTTGATATTAATTCACGATATTAATGGCAGCCATGTTTACTCTTTAAAAAGATTGGCACATTTCTAATCTTATTTGTGAAGCATCTGATAAATTAATATTTTTGAATATAGTTAAAAATAAACATTCACATACATCTACATATTTTTAATAATATAATTAAGTAAAAAATATGACACATCCAACCTCCATCATAAGATATGCAATTAGCAGTAAAAAAGACATAACATGAGTTCTTTGTGCTTTTTTTTATTTTGTATTTGTGCAATATCCAATATTTAAATATCTACAGAATAATTAAATTATATACAATCATATATATGGCCACATATTTTTAATAAAATAAGACAAAAGAATTGATAAGAATGATCTTTGTAGGATCTTTGTAATATGACAGATCATATGGCTGGCATGTACAAAAATCATTCATTTCATTGCAATTTTAAATTATTTTGATATTCTGGATGTGGTATGTTGTGATATATGATATCGTTAATAAGAAAGTAAAACTGAAAATCTTCTATTTCTAATTTACATAGTAAAGATGCAACAAGTCTAGTAAATCTTGCATCTTGTGAAAAATTTTCCAATTTTTGATTATTCCATGTATAAACCAACCCCTTCTTCAAAATTTTTTCAGCTTATACCCAAGTATATATGGTATATAATTTATAAATTATATATTAAAATTTTAATCAATCATATAAAAATAAATTTAAAAACCGTGAGGAATAAATTTAAAATTCTAAACATTGAATTAAAAAGTTTTTATAATTAATTCATATTTTAATATATTTTTAATATGAATTTTTAAATATATTGAATTATATTTTTTAATTGTATGACTACATGATAAAAAACTCAGTATGAAATTATACTTAATTATATTTAAATTATTTTTTCAGGTGCAGCTGTTAAATGTTGCAATACTGTTTATGTTTATACAATGTTTTATAGGTGGCAAATCAACAGATATACACAAATGTAATCATCAAAAAATATCATATAATCTATTTTAAGAAAATAGAAGTTAATATTAACCAAAATAATTATATTTAAAATGATAAATAAATGTAAATATTAACATTTGCATTAATATGATAATCACCAATCTTCAGTGCCAGTACATCAGATTAATATGTACACAACGAATTTCTGTGATCTTATTATTATATATTTTATGATATACTATATTTATAAGCATAATCTAGTTATTTAAAGTGTAAGGATTTTATATTTCTTAATTAACAATTTATGATTTTAATTAAAAACTTTAAAATGATGTATCATTTATGATGATACATTATATATAATATCTGTTTGACTAGACAAAATGTTTGAGATGATGCATATCATTGAGAATTAGTATTGTCCAATAAATGTCAGCACTTCATTAATATAAAAAAGTACAATTCAATAAATAGCTGATATTTATATATAGGAAATAAATGTTTTATTGATTTTTTTATAAGTATGATAAATACTTATGAATCATTGTAATATTGTAACAATAATGAAATGATATGTAATAATTGTAACTAAAGATAATATGATTTTAGATTATATAATGATTTAATTATTATATTATTAAATAATTTTAATAATAATTGCAAAATTATTATATATTAATTAGTGCCATAGCAAAGGGGGTGCTAAAAGTGCTGTCACACAGCTGTCAAATTCAAGATGGTGCTGATATGCAAAAAATAAATACTGATTTATATATTATAATTTGGAATGAAATTATATTTATAAAAGAATGTTATTAAAACTTTAAAAATTAAAAAATGCAGGAATGCTAAACTTAACTCTGCCACAGGCACTTCAGTTGTTACTATGGCACTGATTATAATTTTGAAATGATTGTATAAAACCTTAATTTTTTTTAATACAAGTGTTCCTCTAATTATAAGCATTCAAGTTACAAACATTTATAAACTTAACTATTTTATTTTAAAATTTTTGAAAAATTCAAAATTTTAAAAATTATAATAATGAAATGATCTAGCAGCAGACATATCAAAATCTACACAAAGAGTTTAAGGATTTGATTAAGTAATTAGTAGCCAAAACCAGCTACTAAGATTATTTAGTGATTCATTAAATTAATGAAATTCTTATGTTTTCCTATTTTGTTAAAATAGATTATTTTATCCATACAAGATATTGAGATTTGCGAAATTCCCTCTTGAGAGTCTCTTGCAACAGTTTTTCTCTCAGATGGATATGCACCCTTAGAAAGTGCTTAGAAATCAAAGATTGCCAATTTGAGGATTTACTGTAATATGAAGATATTTAAATAAATTGTTTATGTTATATCTCTATGGATCTAAACTGTTGTATTATCCTATATATTATACAATACAATATATATTGAGATTTATGAATTTAAACATTTTTCTTATTGCAAAATTTTCTATTTACAAAGAACTTCAGGCTATAATTGTAACAAGAGGAACATTTGTATATGATATTTATAATATATTAAATAATTTTAAGTTCTATATCTCAATTTAAAAAGTATTTTACAGATGCAAATGCAAAACAGAAAATGAAAGAAACTAGACACACAGAAAATTTGAAGTAATATGCTACTTTAACAGATATCTTAATATTTGAAAATCTGTTTTAAACATAAGTATTCATGAATTTTCAAGAAAGATATTGATTTACACTTAATTATTAATCCATGTAATACTAAGAATGAATCTATTCTCAAAGAAATAATAATTAAATATTTAATATTTTGATATTAATTTTTATGACTTTCACTTCTTTCAAAAATGTGAAAAAGTTATTGGATAAAATTAAATTTTTTAAAATACAGATTACACAGATAATTTTTCAAACATTAAAATCACTTTCTTAGCACAAATATTTTTATTTCCTCTAAAAAATCATAATTTACTTGATATTGAAAAAGATTATTTTAATGTTTGAAGAATAAATTATGAATTTAAAGACTCTCATGGTAAAATTTTTTTAACTTTTCTTCTTTTTTGCATAAATGTAATACAGTATATTATTATATACAAATATAGGTTATATATATAAATTATTATTGTCTAATAAATAGTAGTTTTTTATTTATTAGACTAATCATAATTAGGATAATATTTATTTAATGAAAATAAATAAAGTACTGTATATTCTGCTTTTTCTCAAGAAATATTCAGTATATCATAATTAAAGATTTGTGTTTGCATTTGCACAGATTCTATATTTTATAAATTGTTTATTATGATTTTGCTTTTTGTCAATTTTTCAAGAGTAATCCTGATAAAAAGTTAAATGTGATTTTATTTTTAAGATTTACTGATTTATATTCTTTTTTAATAATTTTTAATGATATTGCTAGTGATCATCTGCCCAGAAGTCTTGTGATATAGGATTCTTTTTAGTAACTATTTGTAACACAGGTAAAGATGTATAGCATTTGATAAATCAATTATCTAATTATTTTGTTTTTGATATGTTAAAAAATTATATGGTAAAACATAATTTATGTATAAAACCAATTTAAAATTTTTCATAAATTTGATTCTTTGTGAAACAATATATAAAATACAAAATTTGCTTAATTTAAAACCAATAGTGTTTTAATAAATGTCTTCCAACTTTCAAATATCTTTGAAAACTTACCTAAGGATGAATTATCATTTGAAAATGTTTTTGACTTTGTTAAAATGTTATTGGTTTCAATTTAAGTGTGTTTTCTATTTTACTCTAAATTCATTCTGTTTTTTAATACTATAGATCTTGTCTAAATTCTTCCTTCATTAGAATAATTCATATAGATACCATAAAACTGATACTTATTTATAGCATAATAATAATATTTAAATATAAAAAATATGTTTAAAATTTTTTCATATTTGAAATTATTTACATTCATAATATGGTTTCATTCTTAATCATTTTCATATTATTTTAATCTTATTACTACTGTTTATATTTATATATATAAAATAATATTGGCAATAAAAATGATAATCATTTTCATCCCTATAAAGTTGAATAACCATGGTTTCATAATAGCAGATTAATGTTTTTTTCTTATAATAGCATGTTTTATGTCATAATGTTTTATTCTCATAATAGCAGATTAATGTGTTTAAATATTTTTATAAATGCTTTTTATTAAAATGTATTTTTATTTTTTGTTCTCAAAAAATCTGGCCTTTAGTAATTTATTTTGTATTATTTAATAGTAGTGTAAGGGCTTCCACATTTTCTCACTCTTTTAAGGATTATATAGTATCTTATAAAAATAATGTGAATAATTAAATATATAACTACATATGATGATATTTAAATTTGCTAATTTATAAATACTAACGTTTATACATATGCATCTCAGGTAATTTTGAGAGAATTTTTAATTTAAACCATTTATAAATATTTCTTATTCAAAGTTATATATTTTAATGTTATATACATATGGATTAATCTTATTTTATTAATGCAAATTTAATTGATATAAGCTTAAATTCATGTATGTAACTTATAAAATGTTCATATTATTATAAAATGTGTTTTCATTGACAGTTTGCAGAAAGATTTTAGTGAAAAAATTGATTTGATATTTTTAATCAGAAACATTTGTAAATAAATAGAAATATTAACAAAATTGACCATATAAACTACTACATTTTTTTAAAAATAAAAATGTAGGAAATTTCTACCTCTGTGGTTTCTTATTTATTAAATGTTTAATATGCTAATTTATGTTGATATTCTTTTTATGTAATACAGTTTTAATAATTTAGATCATTTTTTTAGGATTTATAAAGCAAACAAATGAGCACAAAAGCAGGGTTTAACTTAAAAAATTACCAATTTTTTAAGTTAAGTCCTGCTTTTGTGCTCATTTTGTCTGTTTTATAAACTCAGAAATTTTAGCAGAGTAATTTTGAAAAATCTTTTGAATAAGTTTTTTTAATTCAGTAAAACAGATAAAAATGATATAGGAGATAATTTGCCTGAAAACTTTGATCTATAAAATTTAATAAATACAATAAATTAATATAGATAAAGTAAAATAATTTAATTCATTTGAAACAGTTAATGTATTCTTTGAATAATTTTGTTTAATCCATTAATAAAAATGGAGAAAATAAATATAAAATTAAAACTGGTATTTAGTATCAACTTAAAACTTTTGTTATTCAGTTTTAGTTTACTGAATATTAGTATAATTTATTGAATCAAGAAGAATTCAATTTTGATGTGATTTAGTTAACTTAGGAAAAATAAATGCCTTAAATTCCAAGAACAATTTTAATGTAATAAGAATAATTTTGTTTATATATCTTTTAGCCTTATAAGTTTGATCAAAACTATGTTCATATTATTTTGTAATTAAAAGTATGTTGAAATTATTTAATCAATGAAATTCCTTGAATTTTATGCCATTTGTTATTTTCTCTAGAAATTTCACATATTTTGAATTAGATTAGAATGTT
Organism: Olivierus martensii; assembly: GCA_000484575.1. Classification (NCBI taxonomy): domain Eukaryota; kingdom Metazoa; phylum Arthropoda; class Arachnida; order Scorpiones; family Buthidae; genus Olivierus; species Olivierus martensii. Next base: position 10,389 of record AYEL01078996.1, read on the forward strand.
TATTTGAAAATTCAATAAATGATTACACTGCAAGAAATAATAGTTTAATAGATATATCAATAATTATTATTTTTTTTACATTCCTACTATGGAGATTAATTTCAACTTATTCTGGTTGATGTAATGTTTAACAGACTGTAATTTCAAATACAGTCAATCAGTTTCCATGTTTATTTGACATAGTTTTAAGGAATGTTGTAAACCATATTTTAACAAATAGTCTTAAATATTTTTCTCAGAACTATAAGCTGTAAGGTAAAACTTTTAATTTCTTTATTACATTATATTAGCATTAGATAAATCTTAGGATTTATATATAAATTAATACATATTTAAGGTATTTGATGTTACTTTATTATTAGTGGAAATTAGTGATGGGCACTATTGAATAGTTTTTATTGTCAATAATCTATTGACAGAAAATTTTAACCATTTTATATTTTAAATTTTTTCAAAAATTTTATTAATATTGAATTTGAAGTAAATAATTTGAATATATTGTTATTGTATAAATATGTACATTATATAATATTAAATAATACTGAAATATAAAATTATTGACATGTTTCATTAATATTAAAATTTATTATGAAATAGATATCAAATAATATGTTATAGATATTCAATTGTAAGAGTGATTGCGGCGGCTAGTGAAAAACTGCACATAGGATCTCGACGACATTTTAAATATTGCTGTGATACTATTATTATTTCTTAACACAGCAGGTTTAATTTCAGAATCGATTTTCGTATTGACGGAAATAGGAGATTGGACTGCGTCGGAGGCTGTAATAGTATAGGATCGGGCAGATTGAGGGAGACAGCGGGGGAACTAAACGGTGGAATTTTCTTAAACTTTCGGCATGGATGTGAACTTGTGTAAGCTATTCAACACAACAGGTTTCGTTTTTACACCAGGCTCAGTTTAGTAGAAATAGGAGACTGGATGGCGCCGGCGGCTGTAATAGTATAGGATAGGGGAGATTGAGAGGGGATAGCGGGGGAAGTAAACGATGGAATTTTTTTAAACTTCCGGCATGGATGTGGACTTGTGTAAGCTATTCAACACAACAAATTTCATTTTTACAGCAGGCTTAGTTTAGTAGAAAATGAATGATGATTTGGCTTTATTATTGATTCTATTTAATTTACTTATCAGAGTTATTTTTATATTTTAGTTATGTACAGATAGAGAAATGAAATCGCTGATTTCATATTTCATATTTGTCTTAATGTAGAATCTATTTTAATTAAATATTTACAACCGATTTTAGTTATCTCGATGCGCTCGACGCGGCTGTCGCCTGGAGACCTTGAAGGTCAATGTTGTGCTGTCTTCACACTCGTTGGTGGCAACCATTTTTAGAGCTAATCACAAACTGCCTAATTCTAATGGTGGGATCAATCGGAAGATTGAAGGATGAGGGTTCAATCAGGGGCATTTGGAACAACAACTTACCTTCCAGATGGATCTTTTATTTCAGTATCTAATACAAAAATATAAGAAGAATCACGTAATGCCAAGCAGAACAGCGAAATAATGACCAATAGTGAAGAAGCGAGGTGAAAATACTGTATATTACTATATTTTGTTTGTTTACAGCAGTGGTTCTCAACCTTTATTCTGTTGAGGAACACATTTTAATATTTTAAAATTTGGCGGCACATCTAAATATTTTAAATAATAATTTAGATTTAATAACGAATTTTTATTAACAGATTATTATATTTATTATATTCAGATTACAGACATACTTTTTTTTTATTTTTGCATATTTTACGCCCCCTTTCCAATCAGGGAGATTACTAAGGGGGCGGGGCCAGTTCCAACCACGGGCTGCACCCACACCCGTGGAGGGGGGCCGGATGGTGAAGGACGGGGATCACCGGGCCGGGCCCAGCACCCCGAAAAAAATCCGGGACCAGACCCGGGACGCGAACCCGGGTCCTCCAGCGTGGTACGCAAACGCGTTACCACTCGGCCATCCGGCCGCCATTACAGACATACTCGTTAATGGGATCATTAAATGGCAGCTCTTATTAAGTTATTGCGCCACCTACGGATTTTGTATTTTTAGAGAAACTATAATTTTAATTTAATTTTTATTCCTTAATTTTTTTTGCCACCTGCGGATTTTGTGATTTTAGAGAAACTATAATTTTAATTTAATTTTTATTCCTTAATTTTTAAATTTCGGATAACAACATAAAAAACTTTTGACTGTCGCAGAAATTCGACGGTTAGATTTTTCTAACGATACCCTATTTAGGCAGAAATTCGAGAGTTAGATTTTTCTAACGATACCTATTTATAGAATCGTTATAGTGGTTCGACTGCAAAAGGGATATCCAGCCAACCACGTTTCACTATTAATGTATATGATTCGTACAATTACATACATACAATTCATTCTTAATTTTTTGCAGCACACCTTCAAAGGTTTGGCAGCACACTAGTGTGCCGTGGCACAGTGGCACACCTTCAAAGGTTTCGCCGTACACAATGGTTTAGAACCACTGGTTTACAGGAAGAATCAAATTATCGTCATTTAAAATGAAATGCAATAGTATATAATTTTATCTCTCTCAATCAGTCTGCGCTCTTTCCGTCTAACTATGATCAATGGCTATGAAATAATACCTGAATATAATATACAGAATTTAAAAAAGAATCTAAAATGAAATGAAAAAAACTAAATTTGAAGCTAAAAGCAAATTGAAAATTTTCGAAGTTAGACAAAAACTTCAAAAAAAATAATTTGATTGCAATGATAGTTCGCTACTCCTCACGGTTATCAAGTGCACTAAGGTGCTCTTGGAGGAATTTTGATTTTCCAATTTTTTTAAACGCCAGTACTTGGTCTGTGGTAGGACTATTTCAAACCCTGCCATAAATTTTTCATCCGTGTACGGATTAGACAAACTGTAAATGACGAACCTGAATTTCCGGGCCTGAATCTTTTATATAAATTTTTAAATATGGACTGGATTAGAATCCGGGTTCTGCATAGAAACTCCACTCAGTAAATTTGGCTAACCAATCGCAGAGATTCAAAATTATACTGTACTATCATAATACTATATACAGTAGGTTCAAATAATTACCTGTATTGGATTTTTACGATATCTAGAAGATCAAAGCCATTGAAGATGATCTCATTAGCACATCCGTAAAATAGATTTAACAACCACTTAGAATGATTTTTAAAATGACATTGTTTTCTTATTTAAAGAAATTTTACTTGTCAACTACTGATGCCATGCCAATTACTCGTACAAGTACTTTTATTTTAACTTTGTTTTCGAAAACATTCATTATACAGTATAGAATTGTGAAAACTCCATTCTTTGCATAATTTTGAAACTATTTACTCTTTATAATATTATGCAAACTTTTTTAAGGTGACGAATAGTCGACAAATAAATATCCACATGTAAATCAGGTGCCAAATTCATTTTATCTATTAAATTTAAAACAGGCTTATTTCAATTAACGTTTCTAAGTGATTTAAAGATTCCTAGTTAAGCTTTTTAGGCTTAGAACTTCCGTGTTTTTAAACAGTTAGCTCGTCTTATTTACGAAATTTTGCGATTATAGTTCGTGCAGCATTATAATTTATCAACAAGTCTCGAAGCATTTTTGATTGAATTTTCTATAGCTATGATCACGCTGATTAATTTTTGCTTTTTATTCTTTAATTTAAATATATGCACATATACAGTATTAGCACGTTTTGCAGGTTCAGTAAATTCATATAAAATTATATGTAATTTTTCTATTTTAAAGCAAATCGATAATTTTATTAAATTCAAAAGTAATTTGAAAATTTAAATTTTAGCGAATCATAAAATATCATTCATATGAAATGTTTTATTTCAATTAAATTTTTATACTAATTGCATTTCTTAAAAATATTATTTACTGTTGTTTTTAATGTGTAAAATGTTATTAATTTGTAATGTGTTGTTGTTCAAAACATTTATGTTTACTGTATTTTTATTCTTAAATTGTAACCATCGAATTAAATCTATCATTAAAATCTTGAAAAATGCTTTATAAAAAAAGCAAAATATCATGAATTATGTTGAAATGGATGGCAACATAGCCTATAAAATGATTTATCGGGACGGCGGGAGAAGGAAATTTAAATAAAATTCGTTTAGAGTGAAAATAAGCTCAAATTTTCTTATCAACATCAGCAAAAGAAGATACAGTATTCCTTATCGGAGGAAAACGCTTTTGCTGCACTTTACGTATCAGAATAAGAAAACAGTTTGTGTGTAACGTTGGATTCCTAATCACTAATTGAAATCCATTAAAAAAATTCAGTGTATATGGCGCCTACAAAGGTATTATAATATACCAGCATGTTTTATTCAATCAGTTATTAGAATGGCTAAACTGTAAATTATTTTCAATTTAAAGGACATTACATCCTGGTTTAGCGAAATTATAATTATATATTAAAGCAGTGAAAAATTACATTCAGGTTTGGGGATAGCTATTATATCTTATTCGAAATTTGGAAATAAGTACTGATCCCCATAAAATTAATAAATAATTATAAGTTTAATTAATTGTTAAAACTTCAAAAACATTAAACCAAGATAAAAATGGTACCATTTGAAAGATTTTACAAAAAGATCAAAAGTCAAAATCAGTCCCATTTTTGAGATATTGTATACTGTTTTATAGATTACTATAATAATAATTCATTCATGAATAAAAGAAAATACAATATATGATGATATTGTGTTTTCTTATATTTATTTAATCACAATGAGTACAGTATTGCCAAACTAATAATTCATTCATTAGTTAATTAAAGATTCACTCTCACAAATACATGAATAGGCAATTGATAGTTCCATTGTGTTATACATATCTTTTTATATGAATCATTATCTTGGAAATGACGTAGATTTGATTCCAATCCTTTTGTGAACTTTGATCTATAAATTGAACCCTTTCAAATGGTGCCATTTTTGTCTTGATACCTGAAGTATGTGTTACTATACAAGTGAATATTCATTTAACTTTAATATATAACTATAGTTTTTTGCATAAATCTATAGAGATTAACAGATTTAATTTTAACTATACATTAGTGTTTACTGGAGGACCCAAGTTTGAATTTGTGCCCCACATCTTGGAAACTTTTCATGGGAGAACCAGTCCTGCTCCATTTGCCACAATCCAGCAGTATCTGCTATAAATATAAGCAGTCTGTTATAGAATAGTTAAACTTTTTTTATTCGTTAAGAAGAGAAAGTATCATTAAAAGAAAAACTTTGCCAGTAACAAGAAGAATGTGTATATTTCAATTCACATTAGCATTGTTATTATTATATTCATTAATTAGAGATCAAACTCTTGTTAACAATATAATGAATTACCTTCTTTATTATCTTTACAAAGAATGTTTTTGGCTTTTTATGAAATCATCTTCAACCATGGCTTTATAAAAGTTAAAATTGTCCCATAGCAAGATGACATGAAGGAAAATTATTATACTTCTTAATGAGAGCTTGCTTTCTGATTAACATATATATATGTATGTATGTATGTATGTTAAAGGAGAATATTATGAAGAGTTTTTATAATGAAAGAGAATATTTTTTTGTATAGATTATGAATAATCACAAGTTATCATTTCTTAATATATGATTTTCAAATTTAAACTAGCATAATTCTCCTTACATTATATTTCCAATTATTGAAAATTATCATATGTTTATATATTTTTATTTTATAATAACTTAAATCATTCCTTGAAATTATATCAATAAAGTCTGAATCAACATATATACAGGTAGGCCTCAATTAGTGCGAATAATTGGTTCCACAAATTTCTTGCACTATTGGACAAACAAAAATATGTAAAATTTATGCTAATAAGTAGAGGTCAGAAAGTAATAGTTATGAATCTATGGAATGAGATTAAAACACAAAATACACATAATCCAGAATTTATTCAACTTCAGGTGGGTATGTTTGGATTATTTAGCAGATGCAGATTTTTTCCTCTGCAAAAAATGCAGTGTCTATTACAATGGAATATTTTCATAAATTTTACTTAGAATTTTTAAAAAATAAAAAAATTTGTAGTAGTTTTTATTAGTTGTTTTCTATCTAATATGTATTATTCATTTTCCTTCTTAACGGTGAATATCTTTGCATATGAAGTTCTCTGGATCACATGTTATTAATACAACTTGATTTATTTCATATTCAATGTTGGAATATACAATTTTCTCTGTTCTGATGTAACATGTATTGAAGAAAAATAAGTGTCCTCTCTATACGGTATACTTTTATGGTCAAATAGTGATTCTCTTACAGATAATAATCAGTATGATAGGCCTTAACTTATGGAGTATGAACTGAACCTCACCTCTGTAAATTGGAGTGGCTATATATTGTAAATGCCTAAAACTTTATTAATTTCTTGCTAATAATGTTTACCAGAATATATTTATTTACTAAACATAATGAACATAGAACTACACACAATAAAGGATGCTTTCCATATTGAGATCATTGGGTCAGGGACTTGAATCAATGGAATTGTATTGATACTTTTTGATTTTGTTTGTTAGAGGAGTAATTTCTAAAAAGATAGAGGTAGAGGAGGAGAAAGGCTTTCAAGCAATCACAGAATTAATGATTATGTAATCATTTAGGTATGAATGATCATAAGTTGAGGTGATCATAAGCTGAAGACTACTTGTATTTGACTATAAAAGTAAAATGAAACCTTGACTTCTGTGGCATGTTTATAGTCATCAGAATATAAGTTCTTAATAAACTAATAAATTTATGAGCCACACATCAATTGCAATATTAGAGAAAAATGGCAAGACTAGTATTTAAATATATACAGGCAGTCTCCAAGTTCACAAGTGGATCATTCTATGAAATCCTATATAAGTCAAAACATACATATATTAGAGCATATATTATACAGTACTAGTGCATCATAATGATGAAACACTAAAAATAGTTATATTAAAAAATAAGAACATAAGCCATATGGTCATATTGAATTGAATCCAGAGTCTCAAATTTCTAGTTTTGCTGGAAGGTTTGGATTCAGGTCCAGTTATTAGCTAAAAATAATTCTACATAAATACAGATTTATGTATATCAGATAAGTCAGGATTGCCTGCCTATTCATATTGGGTTATAACAAATAATTTTGGCTATGCTAAAAAAATTTTATTTGTGAAAGAAAAAAAGGCTTATATTTAATCAATTATGTAATCACCATTGTTATTAATGACAGTTTCCTATCTTATAGGCAATTGAAGAATGCCTTTTGAATAAAAGTTTTTATCTTTCGATACAAAAAAGTCTTGAATGAAATAATTGACTTCATTGTTATTGAATTTTTTCCCATTTAATGCATTTTGTAATGATCTAAACAGGTGATAATCGGATGGCAAAATTCAAAGAGTATGCTGGATGTGGTAATACTGACCATTCAATTTCAAAAATTTTCTCCTGAACGACTTTAATCTAAAGGACCCCAAAAACATGTTAAAATTTACTGAATAATTTTATAATTTGCTTTAAAAATTTTTATGCCGATGGGCCTGAGAGAGTCTTAATCCGGATCTAAATATAATATACAGGTAGGTCTCGATTAGTGCGAATAATGGGTCCCACGAATTTCTCGCACTATTCGAAGTATTAACTATATGTAAAATATGGTAATTGGTTCTTGCTTTGTGAGATTCCAGCCATTAGCCAACCTCACAATGAATAACCACAATACTAACTGTTTAAGAAATATTTATTTTCACATTTTACATCGTTGTTCATCATCTAAATTAATAACTTACCAGAATTGCATCTTATACCATCATCAAACCAACCGCCAAATCAAAACCAAAATAGCGAATCGAAAGCAGAAGTTGCGTGCCGCCTAGCCACCAATTCTGGGTCAAGAATTGAGTGGATAGTCCGATTTGCGATTAAGCACTGCAGCTAAAATAATATATAATATAGCTCAATCTTGTTTTTCTCTCTCTCTCATCTGTATATTAATTAAACTTTTAGTAATAATACATTGATCAGTATCATCCAGACAATTAATAGTAATAGAAAAACAGTACTAAAAATAGTAAATAATTTATAATTACCAGTATTCAAACTTTATTTATTCTTACAAAAAACAAATAATTATATGCCTATAGTTATATAAGGCTATACAATTATTTAATGTCTTGAATATAGCTTAATTACAATTTCATATTTAATATACTAATTAGTATAGTATTTTATTCAATGCAATAACAATTTAATATAATTAAACGACTAATACAAAAGTATAAATTAATAATAAGTTATCATTTTTTACTGGAAAATGTATATTTATATGAAAACTACCAATTTTGCATTTGTCATTATATTCATATTTATTTAAGGCAAATAAATAAATATAATTAAAGTAAAACCATATAAAGAAATTAAAAGTTAATATTTTCCAATGGTTTTATAAAAATTACATCCAGTGATTGTCTCAATTATATCAATGAAACTCATATGATGTAATTTGAGTGCTGCATTCTTGTAAAGAATTGATTATTTTGCCATAGCTGCAACAGTTTCTACCTCATATAAAAGCTTCCTGTTTCAAGAAGCTTTTTCAATTGAATATATTGTAATTAAGATGATTAGGAAGCAGGCATATAGTTGTCTTTTCTGCTCATAGTAAAATAAATGTCAGTTGATTTGGATTTTTATATAATAAATAATTTAGCAAAATAAAATTAAAAAATTAATAACTGATGCATAGTTTATTAATTGATTTCATAAATGTATTCTGCAAACATTATTAAATTAGTTGAAATTGCTTTTAAGATAAATACAAATGTTTAACCTGTATACAAGACTTATTAAAAATAACTGTACAGACTTGTAAAAATACAGGTAGTCCTTGACTTAGTGAGGTTGTTTTTAATCTCACTGTCATAAGTTGTAAATGTCCAAAATTTATGGATTTAACATATTAAAAACAAGAACCAGACACAAAAAGAATGCATTCCATATATCAGACCATTGCTTAGGGACTCAAATCCATGTAAATTACATTGAATAATCATAGAATTTATCAATGACATCATTGTTATATGAATGGTCATAACTCAAGGACTACTTGTATTATATCATCATTTAAATTTTAATAGTTACAAATATTACATTTTAATAATATTTTACTTATGTGATTGTTATGAGTTAAGAAAGTTGAATAATGCAATAACATTTATATAATTTTTTTCATTTTTAACTATTTATAATTATTCAAAGTTATTTTTATTAAATAAAAATATGTTTAGTAAACTTTATAAAAATAGGAAACATAATTATTTTTAAATTTATTTTGCAAATTTATTTCTGTCTGCTATAGTATTAAATTTACCAATGAAACAATTGATTGTTGACATAATCTATTAAATTATTCAATAATTCTTGATTATCAAATAACTTAGTATTTTTTTATTCAATAGTGCTCATTGTTAGTGAAATTGGATTTCCATAATGGAGATAGTTTTATAAAAGCAAATCATTTTGAATACTGAAATCAGACTTGTTTGTAAATGACATAAGATAAAGAACAATAAACCAATAGAAAAGAATGTTAAATTTGTGATAGAATAATGTCAAGTATCTATTTTATTTGAATTAAAAAATCCTTGCAATAAATAATAATACATTGTGTACATTTGTATCTGTTGTTATATACCTAGTATATTGTTCAACAATTTTAAATCATATTTAAAAAATTTTTGAAAATTATAAGATTCTCACTTTGAATATTATTTGATAATTGCTTTATTTTACAAAATTAATTAAAATTCAGTTAATATTATATACCGGTAAAAATTTTTTGATTTTCTAGGATATCTATAACTTTTTGTCCTATATGCTTGCCTTATGCATCTACTGTATGTCTAAATAACATTGTTGCTTATAACTATTTCATAAAATATATATGTTACAAATTTTGTTTTTAGTAAGCTATAATGACTAAAATCAAGAAAATGTTTTGTAGTCTCAAAAACTTCTTTGAGCAAATATATTATTATAATATACATATATGAAGATAGAGTAAATTATGATAGTTTTTAATTTAGAAGAAATTTATATTATTAAGAAAACAATAGTGAATCATGATTTCAGTTTTATAAAAGTTAAATATTTGTGTTTCTATGAATAATAATCAAGACTTTCACCAAGTATACTGGAGTAAAATATCAATTCAATGATGGTAAGTTTCAATTACTTAATAGTTTCTACACCAATTGCCTTATAGTTTCTTCAGCAGAGCCCAAATGCCATTTTCTTCAAGCTAATTTGTGCCCATATAATGCATATATCATTACTATGAAGAGAATCAGTTTATTGAATCCATAAGTTTTAGGTTTAACTGTAATATTTTTGAACTTTAAATAAGTTTGAAAAAACTGATAACTTAAAACTTTATTACACTGATTCTATTCTTGTGGTAATTCATTTATATTTATATTCAAGTAACAATGCACAGCTGAAATTTATTTGATATTACTGAATTTTACATTGCCAGTGTTTGTCATATGGCTTCACATATATCAGCAGTCATAGCTATTATATGACTGTGTTTCTTATTTTTCAAACAAATATTAATCAAATGATATAAATTTTATAATTTATATATGAATGGCAATTATATATGTCCTTCAATTTTATAGATAATGCAATTTCTAAATGATGCAGTTTCAGATGTTGGAAACATTATAAATGTTTAATACATATATTAAAAAGTACATCAAACACTTTGTGGAATAAATTATTTACACTATTTAACTGTTTTAAATTAATAGTAAAAAATTAAGCAATTGCAGAAATATAGATTGTAAAAATTTTATTTTATTAGATCAGCCATATATCTAAATTTGAGAATTTTAAAATTTATGCTTCCTTATTTGTAAAGAATTGATGTTTATAATGATACAGTTATAAATAAAATGATTTTGTAACTGTTTTTAAGTAATTTTTTTTTTTTTAAAGTAATGAATATTTTGAAATTAATTTATTCAATATAAGCATCAATTCAATTATTATTATTGACTAATTTTAAATTATAAAAAATAAATAGATCTAAATTTATTTCACTTAAGAGTACCTGTATTTAAATTTTTAGTAATAAATGGAAAGTAGAAAGAGAATTTATGTACAAATTGTATATAACTTTTAATAAAAAAAGAAAAGTGACTATTTGTTGTTATTTGTTTTATTTAAAATACATCACAGTACTGTAAGAATTTGATTTCAAAAGGATTAACATCACTTATTATTATCTAATTTTCAATTGTTTATTTTTTTATACTGAAATACTTCTTACTTTATTAAATAATAAGCCAAATAAGAACGTTTTTCAAAAACGTTTTTTTTTTTTTAAATTGGCAACTGTTATCATTGAAAATTGTAAAGAATTATTATCATCATTATAATTCTTTTAAGTTATACAAATTCATTTTTAAAATACATCATGAATTGATAAATTAACTTTCATCTGAAAATATAATTTTTTTTTAAATCTCTACTCTTTTCTATTATTCCTTCTTTCAAAAAGCTTTAATTTTAGATAAATAAAAGGAACTTTGTAGATTTTTCTATAATGTTCTTACTTCCAGGCATTTGCTGAAAATTATATTGTTGAAGAAATTTGTATTATGTTAAAGTTGCTCAACAATATTATATAACTTTGACACATTTAAGTGTATTCTATTAAAGATATTCTTTTTTATATGTTACCATAATAAATAATATGTAATGCAAGTAAAATAATTTTAAAAGCAATACATGCTATATTTTTTAAATGTATTAAATTATCATTCTTCTTTGCATAGTGAGCTAATTGAAGCTTCACTTCTAAGCAGATACAACATGCAGAGAAGAATGATCAGTAGCTGCTGTTAAAATTATTAGTTAGCAAATTTCTCCATTTTTCCAGGATGGATAAAGACAAAATATATTAAATTATTTCAATATTGCTAATATTGAAATAGTTTAATATATATCAGAGTATTGTATAGTAATCAGAAAATATTTTTATATAAATATATATAAAGCATTTACAAGAGCTATTGCATTTATACAATAGTTTATTTTTTAACTTTCTTATTTAATTTAATATTGTACAGGAATACCTCGATTATTGCGATTCTCGATTTATCGCGGTTTA
>AYEL01078998.1:0-35319 GCA_000484575.1 Olivierus martensii
AAGATCAGTGGAAGGTATAAATAGACCACCTTTATCTTTTAACTCAATTAGCCTTTGTTTTTGTATTCGAAGAAGCAATTTAATGCAGTGAGTACATTTTGATTTCAATGAAACACATCTTGCTATGTAACTAGCTATATATTGTATCACATTCTCTGCAAACATACTTAAAGATTCAAATTCAGGAATATAGGAATGGTCTGTTTCTATGAATAAAGAGTTACCAACATTCTTTGGTATTGCAATGCTATCAATGCAGTCACTAATTGAGAGTAATTGTGTGTTGTCAATTTTTTTTGGACTGGGTAATGAATATGTATGGTCATTATGATCATTAGTTGGTGATGTGGAATTCCTGTTTAAAGGTTCATAAGCACTGATCTTTCTTTTAGATGTTCTTGCTTCATGATTATCTGAAAAGTCTGGTAAAATAACAGGTTCTTCTGTATTGCCTTCTTTCCGTCTTTTTTGAAGATGCTTTCTTTACATGTTGAGGAAAGTCAAAAATAGATGGCACAGCTTGATTTAATAATAGACGAATGCCATTCGATTCATAAAAAAATGTCCTTTAAAATGTTGTGAGCATATTCTACTTGATTTAGATGGTTTCCAATTTTTACGTCTCATATTTCGAATCCATTGTGACAATAATGCTTCCTTATGAAAAGGATATCTGAATAATTGGCGGCCCAGCATCTCATTTTCTGGAGGACTACCTCTGGTCTTAGGTAGGCAAAGGCTCTCATTTTAGAATGCTCTGCTCAGCGGACTAAAGAGTTGCTTTCCCTGAATAAATATGAGGTTAGAATTATTACAGGACTTCTTACAGGGCACTGTCATCTTAGACGACATCTTCATTTGATTGGGCTTGTTGATAGCCTTCTGTGTAGATGTCAGTACGAGGAGGAAACTCCTCTTCACATTTTATGTGAATGTGTGGCTCTTTCGTGGCTTAGGCGTGATCTCTTGGGGGTGTATTTTCCTGTTCCTGAGGATCTTGCTGCTGTCCCATTTTTGTTTTTTGTTAACAGATGAATTCAGGGAGAATACTAAGTGGCGGGGCGAAACGAGCCCTTCCATAGGCTGCCCACCACTGCGGAGGGATCAGCCGGATTGTGGAGGACGGGAATCGAAAGCTGTCCCATTGAGGAGAATACTGTCTTTTGTTTTAAGGCAGGTCTTCTCCTGGGATGATCCGATTGGGGGATGCACAATAGACCATTGTTGGTGGCGGTGCTTGGGCTGGGCAGGCTCCTCCCTGTTCTACTAACTAACTAACCCTATAATTAAATTATTAATTAAAATAACAAAAAGGTGGGAAATTTCATGTTATTTGTCAAATTTATGAATTATAATTTGGAAATTAAGTATAAATCGTTTTAAAAGTGATATATTCAGAGATATTTATCAAACTTACCAAGATGATTGATGATTATGCATAATAACTGGCGATTATGTATAATCACCAATTAATAACTTTTACCTCTCAGATATATCACTCTCTCTTCGGAAGTTGTATTTGACTCGTGTGCGCAGATATATGCGGTGCATTCGCACTTTCTGATGCATCAGTAAATGTCTGGTGCGCATGACGACCGACTTACTCGTTTCAGAGCGCCGTCAGTCATAGAGGTTTTCATTGCGACATTGGAGCTCCTAGTCATACAGCGCTATAAATTCAATATTCTGAGCGAACGCTGCGTATTCCCTCTGTTGGGGAAAAAAATTATCGGCTGGAATGGTTGATTTAGAGCTCATTGCAAGAGCCTGGGATACAAACCTTGAGGGCCCTCTCTTCAATAGTAAGATTTCCTGCCTTATAGTTCGCAAGCTAGATTGGTCGTTCCCATCCGCAAACAATTCGTCAGTTTCGATGCAGCTACTCGGACGACGCTGGATGTACTGTAGTTCGAGACGCAAAGCGCTGTCTGCGGTTGCGTCGCGAACAGTTAGGTCAATTCAGTTATTACCATTTGTTCTCCTATCAATAATTTATATATATATATATTTAAATATAATTTAGTTTTTTACCGATTTCATTAATTACTTAAGACCCCACAGACAGGAATTTCACACTTTCAATTAATTAAAAGGCTCTAAATTCGAAACAAATTATATATAATTTGTTTTGAATGTAGAGTCTTTTATTATACAGATATCCCTCGTTATACGCGATCTTACTTTACGCGTTTCCGTTATAACGCGATTTTAAAAAGTAAATTAACTTTTTAAATTAAAAAACTTTGTTTAAAAATTGTCTCATGTATATGAAACATGACGACCTGATTGCCGAATGGTAATGCTTTGGCGTGCCGCGCAGGAGGACCTGGGTTCGCGTCCCATGTCTGGTATCTTCTGATAAGTTTCTTTGGGATTCTGAGCCCAGCCCTGCTATCCCCGTCCTTCACCATTTGGCCCCCTTCACGGGTATGGCAGCAGTCCGTGGTTGGAACTAGCCCGCCCCTTAGCAATCTTCCTGATTGGAAAGGGATGTAAAATATTAAAAAAAATGTAGATGAGACAAATATGGATAAACTTCTCGAGTCCCAATCATCAAAGCTCACTAATAAAAAGAGTCTGGAAATGGAAAACATCATCATGTTTTCCATTTTCAGAAATTAGGAGAAATTTGAGCCCATCAAACAGCTTGAAACAAAAGAAATGACTGAATTTTTTAAACATATTGAGACACCTTCTGCATAATTGAAAAAATGATCCTAACGAGACTAGAAGCACCAAAGTTGCGAGCAATGTTCCCTCTAATTTTCTCGCTGACTGCGCGGTATAAAAGTATATGGGAGCAAAACTGTTCAAAACGTATGTAATAAGTGTGCAAGTGGGGGGTCCGGTGCCTGTGTTTGAAGTCAAAATTTTTTTTGACCTAAATTTTACTTTCTTTTGTGAAATTTGGATTTTTGCCAGTTTTAGATGCAATTCTTTTATAAAATGAAATAAAAAATGGTGAACAAGCCCATTGGGCGCAGAATACCAAAACGGCTGCGCAACTTTCGAAAAATTAGTGCGCGGCCGCGCACCCGCGCAGCTTAGAGGGAACACTAGTTGCGAGAGAAATTTAGAATTCTTTGGCTTGCTACAAAATGTTTTATAGAGAGAGGAAGAGTACTGACCATCAGTTGAGTCTCTACTGTTTCATTAAAAAAGTTGATCATCAGCCTATAATCCCAGGGACTTCAAGAGAACAAGAGATTGATAATCCAGACTTACCAGACCCAGTCCGTTCATCATTGGATTGAAGACTGTCAGAATTATGTAGTGTTTAGGTGTTTATGACATTGCATTAATTAAATTCATTCATTCATTAAAATCTGTGTATTTTGTTTATAAGGTTAAATAATTCATTCATTAAAATTTCTTTTGCTCAGTAAAGTTTTCATTTTTTTATTCTTCTGAAGAAACCCCTATCCCTATCTCACCCATACTAAATTCAATTCACTTTACGCGATTTCGTGTTATGTGATTATTTCATAGAACCAATTAATCGCGTAAAGCGAGGGACACCTGTATATATATTATTATTAAAATATATTTTAATAAATATATATATTTATATGAGCCGTTCACAAGCCAAATAGATTAATTCCACTTTTTGAAATTTTTTAAATATTAGTGTCACAGCACTTAGTTGATTCTTAACAATTTATATTCAAAATAAATTTCATTAATAATTAGGCTTAACACCACTAAATGACAATTTTTTTTTGGCCATCGAATAATAATTAATTTATTTCAGAAGCCAATTTGATTAACTCTATATTCTAATGTAAATCGTGGGCGTTGGCCGAGTGGGAACGCGTTGGCGTGCCACACTGGAGGACCCGGGTTCGCGTCCCGGATTTTTTCGGGGTACTGGGTCCAGCCCGGTGATCCCCGTCCTTCACCATCCGGCCCCCCTTTACGAGTGTGGGTGCAGCCCGTGGTTGGAACTGGGGGGCCATCCCCTTAGTAATCTCCCTGATTGGAAAGGGGCAAAAAAATATACGACTCACAGTGCGTTGCGTAAAACGCACTTATGGACAGTGACGCAAAGAGAAATTTCGGGCCCCGGTACGAAGTAGGTTTTGAGACCCCGATATATATCCAATATATATACGAGGGCCCGGGATTTCTCTCGGCGCCCCTGCATATAATTCCTATAGGGCAGGGTAGTATATAAAAAAGACACGCGGTTTCCATAGTAGGCAAAGCTGATATATTAGAAAAATAAGACACGAGGTTAATAAAAATTTGTTTATTTTTAAATTTATATAATGATTATAGGCTACATAAATTATAATCATATTATAAACTAAAAAACACAATGTTTTCATTAAATAAAATTGCTATGGATATAATGTGATGATAATATATGACAGTGTTTTTCAAGTTTTTTCATTGAGTGGCACCCCTGATTGAAAAATTAACAATCGTGACACCCTTGACCAGCAGCAGATCTAGAATCTGAATAAGGGAGCTAATTGGCCAGATGAATTTTTTGCGAAAGCGAATATTACGCGCAATGCTGGGATGGGACTCCCTCCCCGGGGAAGAAAATTTTAAAAAATTGACAGATTGAAGTAGCATTTTAATGCAAAAAAAAAAGCGTTTCTAAGTGTTCAAAATCAAAAATTAACTCCATTGAATTTTGTCGAAATACCTACATGTAAAATAATAGTCTTGCTATTGTTTTTAAAAACATTTTAATGCAAAAAAAAAAAAGCGTTTCTACGTGTTCAAAATCAAAAATTAAGTCCATTGAATTTTGTCGAAATACCTACATGTAAAATAATAGTCTTGCTATTGTTTTTAAATCTAGTTTTATTATCAAATTTCCAAGAAAATGCCTAAACTTTGCGACACCCCAATCGTGTCGCTGTGGCACCCTAAGGTGCCGCTGCACCCGGGTTGAAAAACACTGATATATGATATGGAAATTTAAATAGAAATTAAAAAATCTTTCCCCACAATTATCATTTTTTATGTTTTAATGATTATATAAATTGGGGTCCCTTGTATTCATTACAGAGACTATTTTATACACAGGAGGACTGCGGCTCGAAAAATTAAGAACCACGCCTATAATACGAGCTATAAAATTTGAGCTATTTTGGGCTAGATTTTGTGATTGGTTGTGCTATAAAAATGTTTAATATCTGGCAACCATTGATGTGAATATCTTTGTAGTTAAGACGTGGTTAAGAGTTATACACGTGTGTAAGTAGTGTCCGATGAAAAATGTCAAATAACAAATCATTTAAAATACATGATATACTTAACGAATTCACAACAATAACCAAAGATGTGGATCAATATTTAAGGTAATTTTCTTACAAGAATATGATGAACTATTTTATTGATATGTATTAAAAGAAATTAAATATACTTTTATTCTAGTTCTCAGATACAGTATTTTGACAATTTCAAAGAAATTACGAAGGCATTATACAATATTGGAAAATGTTCTGAACAATCAACACAAAAAATTATTAAATCTGCTTTACAAAGGCTAATTATAAAAGATTTTGATGATGAACAAATCTGGCAACAAATTGAGTTACAGAATAAACCCTTTCTATCTAACATTTCAAAAAATATTTCAAGTTTATTAAAATCAAAAACTGATATTAAACTAAAAAAAATATCAAGTCTCATACCAAAGAAAAGAAAATTATTAAGAAATGTTTCAGATAATACTGAGACAAACAAAAATATTAAGAAAAATGATATTAAGAAAGTTAGATTTGCACCAGTATCATCATCATCAATTGTTGTTGATAATTTCTTCAAATTAGCAGAACTTGAAAAATTTTTAGATAGTGAAGATATGAAAGAATCTAAAAAGCAGAATGGTAATGAATCATCAGATGAAGAATTAATAGATTATTTTAAAGATGATCATTCAAATAGTGATGATAATGAAATGGTAAGAATAATTTTTATAATAATAAAAATTTTGATCTTCATAGTTCTTATTGTGTTGTTGTTAATTTGTTCTGATTTAACTAAAACATATAGCCTAGGGTAATGGATTGTCTTAGTTCATGATGATAGTCCAAAGGAGGGTTGTGTAAAGATTAGCCCAATAAAAAATTTTAATTTCTGCAATTTGAAGCAATTTTTTGATTAACTGATTAACTGAACTTTTTTGATTATATGTATCGTGATGAATATTCCTAATAATGTACAGGTAGGCCTCGATTAGCGCGAATAATTGGTTCCACGAATTTCTCGCGCTCAAAGATTTGTAGGCCCTTTTGTAGGTGTGTGTTACGAAATTTAGATGATAACAAGCTAGAAGTTTACATTGGGGCTACCGCCTGCAATTTCAAAGACAGGATTTCAGAGCATAAAGATAGTATACGCAGGGGAAAACTTAGCACGGCCTTAGCCCAAAGGGCTTATGAGAAAAACACTGATATTTTATGGAATGATGCTAAGATTGTAAACAATGTATGTGATCGCAAGGATATTGCAAAGATCTGTATTTAGCTGAAAAATTGCAAATACTCGAAAGTAATAAAACTGATAATGTAATTAACATTAGGCAGGCCAACGGGCTCAGCGATGCTTGGAAATATGTCGTTACGAAAGAAGTTTAATCTTTATTATTATTACTCCTTCTCCCCATATAAGAATAATTTAATCGGATTTTAATGTTCACAAACTGTTTCAAGTATTATAGAATATTATAAACAAAAATGTTAAAAAAATTTTTTGAACTCTGTTCTATTTTATGTTCCATTTTAGAACTGCTTGTATTCTTAAGTGTTATGTACATATATTTTTGATGTAACTGAAGATGGGGTGCCTTGAGCATTGAAAACGTTTTTACAGTTTTAATAAAATTTGATAGTTAATGCCACTGCTAAAAGTGCTCTTCTTCTGGACTATAACTATTTCATAATAAATTAAAAATATTGAAATTCTTTTTATAAATACAAATAATTCTTGCTTTATGAGTTCTCAGATTTATAAGTTCTTTTTTCAAGTATGAGATATCAACAAAATCAAAAATATTATAATTATGAAAACATTAATTGCAATAAATAAATGCTAAACATTCATAAATACAGTGTTTCAAACCATTTACATAACTATATAGTATAGTATAACTGTATTTATAACAGAACTATTGTCTGCTACAGTACATTCTGGTAAAAATCAATGATGGATAGGAAAGTGGAAATAGCACACCTTTTGGCCCTCATGATTTCATTGGAACATTATTTAAATAATTTTTATAGCCAGATTGTGCCCAAAGCAGTAGTTCATCTGAATAATAAGCTCAACTACTTATCTGTTGATGGTAATGACAAATAAAAATTCTTTAACATTTGTATGACAAATAGTTTCTTTATTATAATTATTATGCTTGATTTTAAAAACAATGTTTTCATTTCTATAGATAAATAAATCATTGTTTAATCATAAACTATTGTTTTGTTAACCTATTAATATTATTATAGTTAAATTTCATTATTAGAACATTATCTTTGTTTTTAACATTGTTTATGTGAAATAAATCCCCATTTCACAAATTCTTGCTTTATGAGTGTATTCCAGGAATGAATTAACTTGTAAAGTCAGAAATTATATATAGGTAAGAATTTTAATACTTTACAAATATTTTATACTTTATGAATTGCCAATATTGAATTTTGATATTAATATTCAAATTGCTAAAACATTTTGTTATCTTTAAGTTAATAATTGTTTTTTGTATTAATTTTTTTATTCTGTTAAAATTAAAATAATTTTGAAACACAAACAGAACTTAACCTATTATTTAGAATTAGAAAATTATCAATATTTTTAATTTTGTTGACATTATTGTATTTAATAAGATAAAAACAAATATAGAAAATGAAAATATTTATAATATAAACTGTTATATTTTTTATTCTAAATTTATATTATGAAATAGTGTATATAAAGAAAACAAATGATAAAAGAAATAATTTAATGTGATAAAGTTTATATTATCAAATTTCAAGTTTATCAGCTTTCATATTATATATATTAAAACTATAAATTTAAGCAACTTACATCTTTTTACGTTGAATAGGACCACTTCCATCTTTTCTTGGACGACCTGGACCCCGTTTCGTGATTACAGGAGCAGTGAGAGCAGATTGCAAAGGTAATGGGATTGTTGTCATAATTTCACACATTGATGTAGCATGTTCTTGAAATGGTATTACTGAAGGATTAATTGATGCTGAATTATTAGAATTATTGGATATGTTAATTAATGATAATTCTGAAGGAACTGAAACATTATCTAATGTGTTATGACCAGATGATATTTGTCTAGAAAAATTACATTCTGGAATTTTAATTTGTTGATTCTGAGTAGTTATATTCATAGAAGTATTGTGAATTGATGAAGAATGTGGATCTGAAAGCATAAAATTCCTACATGATGAATAAATAAGATCTTCCTTTGGCCTGGATAAATATAATTGTCTTTCATTGCAATCACTTAATTCTCTTTTATCAGCTTGTAAAATTAATTTATCATCATCATTATTTTCCATTATGAAAATTTTGAAATACTACACCATAATTTCTTGCAATTCTGATTTACATCTTAATTTCTAGAAATAAAAAATTATTTCATTTTACAATGCATAACTAATTTAATTCACAATATTAATGATTTATTGATTTAATTCAAGATTCTAAATAGCACATAAATAAATTACAATACACAGTAATTAAAACAATATTTAATTGAAAACACTTTGAAATTTTTGAATTCTTTCTATTATATATACAGAACACTAAAGATTTCAAAGTTACAGTTTTATTCAATACAACTTTATTAAAAAAGTGAACTCTACAATTCTAACAGAATGCTTTGATATTTTATAAAGCAATTGAAAAATAGAAGAAATTTAAAAATGTTTCCAATTAAATTATTATTTAAACTGCTATCATGTATTTAGGACTACTTAAAAATAAAAAAACTGAGTAAAAACAAAACTTTTGCATGAATTAAGTTTATAACAAAGAAAACATGTATTTAAATATGAATGCTATTGAGTGGTTCCAAAGTCCAAAAATTTTGCCATCAGATATTGATACTCACCAAAGCATTTGTTACTTCAATAATTACTAAAAAGGAATGAAATTACATAATAATCAAAAAATATTTTAAAAAATAATGAATTATTAATCTTAAAAATAAAATAAAATAAACAATATCTGAAAATATGTTTTTTTTTTTTTTTTTTGATACCCTCTTTCAAAGATGGTTTATTAATGAATCATTATATATTTAGATATAATGAATAATTAAACTTCATTCAGTATAAGATTGAATAAGATATAAATAAAACATATTATATCTATCTTCAAATGAGAACGACAATTGGAATTATTTGCAAAAGCTAAATTATAAACATTCTATTAAATTTATTTTTGCCAGAAGTGCCTATGTTCATTAATTTTATTATTGCTTATTGTTCATCACCATCAACTATCCATTTCATCATAGTATTTGTTCTACTTTCATCTATTGTTAGTGAAGACATCATTTGTAATTCTTAAGCAGTTCACTATAGTTTTATTTACTTTTCACTAACAATGTTTTATTATGTGAACAAAAGAATGTTACAGGGTAGGAACTCTGTTCAGAAACCAAATCATTGGTAAAAATAACGAATTCCATACCAATTTAAAAAAATATTTGTTTATATTCATTTGTTACTATACTTTATTCTGTTGCATATTCATGAAACAGAAATAGAATTGCAAAAACTAAGAGCATACTGATGTATTTTTGTTGTTTTATCTTTTTTAATTTAAAGAATTTTACTCTTTGTCATATGAAAAATTCATTTATTTATTAAAGTTTTAATAAAATTGAGATCCTAGCAAATTTTTATAAAAAACAAATATAAAGATTCAATCATATCTAAGATTTTGAAAATTCATTCAGTATTAGAATAACTATATTATATTAAATCTGTAAAAATCAGAAATGAATATCTAGATAAAAATAAGCATTTGGACAAAAAGAAACTTCAAAGCAATAATATGAAATATAAAATTTCACAATTTCTAACATTAAAATTGAATTTTAATGTTAGAAATTGAGCACTGATAGAAATGGAAATACAAAATAGAGAAATAATATAAATACAAAACAGCCTAACAAAAATTATCATTTCCCAAATACAGTAGACAGATCACCCAGACAAAATTCTCTCATTTCCTATATTCAATCTTAATAACTGAAGAAGAATTTAAGCTCAAAATACATTTTACTGAAACTTCTATACAAAATATTTCAGCAAATAAAACTCATGTTTAATAAGCTAGTCATTATTCTTGCAATTATTTGTTACCTATGGTTAAAATTTTCTAAGATTTTGAACTATATTCACCTAAATCATTTTAATTTATAATTTTATAAATATTTAAACAAATTAGAAAAATAGAAAATACAATAGAAATAACTGCTTATATACCAAAAGTCATTAATAGCAAACCCCCAAAGATCACTTCAAAGGAATGGTCCTTTAGCATTAAGAAAAACTACTAGTAGTTTTTGCTCTTGTTCTATCATGTATATTCTTTTACTTTATTATATATTTGCACCTTAGTTTTGCTGATTGAAAGCATTATTATTTTTGTGTATATATATACAGTGGACTCTTGATTTAACAAACACATACAGACCCCCAAAAAAAGTTTGTAAATGGGAATGGCATAATTAACATTAGGAACTCTTTGGAACCAACTAGATAATTCGTAAAAATGCGAGTCCACTGTACATAATATTCTCTTATAATGTAGTATATAACGTTCAAATTTTCTGTGTCTGTGGTGTGTGATTTTGAAATATATTTGCATGATTTAAATGTTTTTTTGTTCTGTTACTTTAGTAATGCTTATAGTTCCATAATGGCTGTAATTTTGTTGAAGATAGTTACTAAATATAGCTGAAAATGTTTCAATAAACATGTTATTTTTTCTACTACTGCTTTATTAGTGCTTTAATATTTTACTTCCTTGAAATATTTAAATAAATTAAATGGTATTTAAAATATTTTTTCACAAAAGGTATGAGTTTTTTACCCTATGATGATTATTGTTAGTACTGTTCATGTTACTATTGAAATAGTTTTCAAGAGAGCCAATTTTATTAATGGTTCCAAACTGCAAAATTTGTATTTTAAGAAAGGTATTTGAATTTGGCCTAATAATCATATTTTTTTCATTAGTTGTCTTCACTACTAAATTTAATAATTTAATTTCAGTAATTTTTTGTTTCCATGGAGTAAGCAAAAATACTATCAAAGTACTTCTAAGCAAACACATGCAAAAATACTATTATTTAATAAATCTTTCTCTTACAAAATGTTGAAAATTTGATCTTTTGAAATTATAAAAAGTATTTGTAGCTATTTTCAATGTTTTTCAATTCTTGTCATATGAATATATTGTATATTATATAATTTTCAACTACAAATTCCTCTATTTATTTAAAATAATTACCAGTTTGATTTTGAATGATAATATTATATGGTATTGATGATAATATTACTTTCAATGAAATATATAAAAAATATATTTAACAGAAAAATTTTCAAATTTTTAATATAAATATGACAATAATATTTATCAATATTTTAATTTAAAATAATGATTAGTATTTCTTTATTAATTTACCTAAAGATATATGTTTTAAACATGTTATTTTTAATTTTATGATTTGATAATAAAACCAGAAGCTCTGAAAATGTATTTTGATGTTCTTTATTTTTTAAGATTGTTAATGTATTTGATATTCAATGATTTATTTTCATAACTTGCATCTTAGAAAAGTAGTTATAAAATACGTATGTTTAACAGAGTAAATAATAAAATATACATATCAACTAAACATTTTTTTATCTTTTTTTGTAAATTTTTAGCTTAATTATCTCAATTTTATACATTTTTACATTATTACTTCTTAATTTTTTAAGTCAATATTTAATATTTCTCCACACATTTTTGAACCATTTCATATACAACCCTTATTAATCAAAAATTATGTGTTTGTGATTTTTAACAAATTATTTAGCATGTACAGTTCTTCCTAATTTAACAGAGTTGTAAATAATGAAATATGAATTTTATCACAGTTTCCCAGCTAAAGGTTCCTAGAAACATCAAATGAACATAAATAAACAACCTGGGGAAACATCCCAATTTTATATTAAACAGTTTCTTGTAACTTTAATATGTAGGTTGATGTAAATTAATTGACAGTGGTCAAAAAGATTTCTTTATATGTATTAAAGTGTTTTTTCTGCTTAATGCTATTTTGTCTTTTTATAAAATGATAGAATGTCAACAATTTTAATAAAATATATTTATTATTTATAGCTCACTCTAGAAGTTTTTCCTATCAATCAGTATGATATTTGTAAATTACTATTTTTGCTAATGGCTTGTAGTTCTTTAAAATCTATCATATTTTAAAATCTTGGATTTGACAATCTCCAAGGGTTTCATTTCAGACATTTTACAATATTTTATAAGAAAATATTAAAAATTTTACTTACTTGGAAAATTTTTTCATGATTTTATTTGATATGAATCAAGCATTTTCTTCCTTCCTACTAGATTATTCTTATTTATAATCATATAAAAACTATAAAAATAAAAAACAAATATCAAGAAAATAATTTATATGATAAATATTAATTTTAAAACATTAATTAAAAAGTTCTTTGCAAATTTTAAAATTAGACAATACTGATTACACTCTTATTATACTGATTACACTGTTATCCTATACAGGATTTCTCCTCAGTATGTTTTCCATACAGAAATTCATTTATTTGATGAAAATCCAAAAATTTAAAGAAAAATGATTTATTATTACAAATTTGAAGTGATCTGAATTGATAACATAAGTTGTTAACATGTCTATAGTTTTATGCCACAAGAACATTTCAAAAAGTTATAGGAGATATTGGTAGTATAGCAAAATCAACCATATGCAGAATTGTATCAAAAGTTTCTGAAACACTGCTAAGCTATGTTTAAAATATATATTCTCTTTTCCAGAAAATCATGACCAATTCATGGAAGTCATACAAGATTTTAAATGAATATCAAATTTTCCAAGTGTTGGTGCAATTGACTGTACTCATATACCAATATCATCTCCAGGTTGTTCAAATGCTGAATTATATTGAAATCAAAAAAGGTTACTTCTTGATAAATATTCTAGTAAATTATTATTTTTACTGAATTACTGATAAAACCAAAATGTTATTGTGTGTATTAATATATATATATATATAAACACAATAAAATCATATAAATTAGTCTATAAGGTCTTATAATTTAAGTTGATAACTAATTAAAAGACAAAAAGAATTCCTAATTTGATTTAAAGATAATAATGAAAACATTATTTGTAAATTCTATAAATAAAAAGTATTCGATTTAATTGAACCATTTATTTATTATGTATTTATAGTGTTTGAATACTATTATGATATATAATCAAGAGAAATTTTATCAATTATAAACAATATTATTATTAACCATAATTATAAATGAACAATCTCTTAATAAGCATGCAAAATATTACTATATGTATAATGTGCATGTATACAGTATATTGTTAAACATTTACATTCAATACAAAACTGGCTTAGTATTTGGAATTATGCATTTAAATAATTACAATTTCATTCACAATTTTTCTCTATAATATTCTTGTTTTTATTAATCATAAAAATTGGCATATAATAATAAGAGTTAAAATTTTAGTCATGATTATTAAATTTAAAAAACAAAATATTTATATATTTTTTAATTGGAATGGATTAATGATAAAAATTAAATCAATTAGTTAAAAAATTTATTACAGATATATTGTTTTAATTATTTAATATAAAACTTATGTTATAATTATCATCATTAGATATTTTTTCTTTTTAGGTAGATGCTGATTTCAGAATTAAATATAGCAGTTATTGTCACATATTGGCCAAGTTCAATACTTGATAATAGAATCTTTGATAATTTAGCTCTCTGTGCAAGGTGTGAATAAACAAATTTTTCAGGATACATGCTTGGTGACAGTGCATTCTTGCTGTCCTTATTTAAAGATACCAATTTTACAATTTATAATTCCTGCAGATTTAGAAACTATATAATTCTGCCCTCATCAAAATGAGAAACATGATTGAAAGATTATTTGGAATAAGGAAATAAAGATTTCCCTGTTTAAAATTTGATCTTAGATTAAAATTGTAGACTTTCTTAGTTATCATAATTGCAACAGCTATTTTAAACAACATTGCAAACAAGAACTTCCTGGATACTTTGGATAAAGATAATACTGAAATTGATACAGAGATTGAAATGCTTCCTTATCAAGAAAATAGTACTAATGCTGTAAAAATCCCTTCTCATAAAGCAATATTTCAATAATTAATTTGTAAAAGTTGATATGGTGATAGAATTTAATTACCTCTTCTATCGAAACATTATTTTTTTATTTTCTTAAATTTATTATACTATCAATTTATTTCTTTAATTTTCTAACACTAAAATTTTAATTATTGTTGATGGTTAGGATAAATAAATTTAAAAAAATTCATTGAATTCATATATGTAGATTTTGCTAGCCAAATAATAAATTATTGACCTTCAAACTATTATACAATTGTTTTTATGTTTTAATAATTAAAATGTCTATCATCTCTTTCTCTTATCACATTCTTTTTAGCTTCTCACTATCTTTTCACACTTATATTTACAGTCATCTGCCCTCATATTTCCATTTAACTTAACATTCCCAAATACATTTTCTTCTCAGCCATAGCATATGCCACTTCATCAATCCACCTGCATCATTCTTCTTCCTACCTATTCTAATTTCAACCACTTCTCTTGCAACACTCACTACACACACTGTTAAAGTATGTCCACACATCCTCTACATCAGCGCTTCTCAAACATTTTTCATTCACGACCCCATTTTTCATTATGAGATTTTTCGCGACCCTAGGTATTAAATATGAAATAAAACATACAAGTACATAAATAATTTACATACTTATTAAGATGAACACAATCAGCCAACTACACTGAAAATATGTTGTCATACATTAAATATTGGGCGTTTGTGAAATTACATATAAACTGAAATTCATGTGTTTGAATTTAATTTTTGCGACCCCAGCATTTAGCTTCGCGACCCCAAATGGGGTCGTGACCCATAGTTCGAGAAACCCTGCTCTACATCATATATATTCTCATTCACTCAACTCAACTTTTCAAAAACACATCTCATAAATCTCTTGCTTCATATGCAAATCCTTCACTTTCACTCGCATCTGTACTTTTTTTTATCCTCTTTACCCTTCTTCCATCCCCTCAATAGATTCATATTATACAGATGCAGAAATAGGATCAGATCATTATCTGATGAGCTGAGCCTATTTCTGCATTTCTCATCATTCTTATGCCCATAACCTTTCCTTTCAATTTTTCATCACACAGTCAAATCCATTATACTCCTCTGATCTCTCTAAAGCTGGTAGCAAACAATGGGATATCGGGACAACCTGATCGGTGCCGACGCTCAAGCAGAGAACCATTCATCGGCACTTCATCGGTACTTTGTCATTTTGTGTCATCAATGGATGCATGGCTGGTGACCATAGGTTTATCTGTCTTGTTTGATATTTTCGACAACCATGCACAATAAACATTATCGCAAAGAATGACGGATAGAAAGTGCACTAATTTTGTTTGGATGAGCAAAGATGGAGTCACAATTATTGAACAAGTGGAATGTAATATGATAATATTGACATAATATGATATTATTGTCGTAATATTATGAAATAACTACATCATATGGAAGTCAAAAGATTTTATTTGAAGAATTTTTATTATTTAAAATAATTATAAATACCAATATGATGAAACATTTTCGAGATGCAGCTCTTGAACCAGTGTATTCATGGTTCCTCTCTCCTCATGATGTTGAATCCATTTTCTGTCATATCCTTGATGCCTTTTGAGAGGTGAGCTGCCTTCTTTCGTGCAAATAGTAACGCATATTGCCACAGATTACACATACAGATGTTCCACTTCCTATACCAGCCTTGGAAACTTTGGAGAGCATTCGCTAGCCAATCAGAAAGCAGCTCACAATACAGAGATGGCGCTTCAACCGATTTACGTCACCGGATACCAGATGACATCTCGCCGTAAGTAGTTGTGATGCTGACACGTGGAATCCGATGACATAATCACCAATTCACTACTGCCGTAGTCATTATTTTGAAACCAATTAAATTAAAATTTTAAATATATATTGTATTTAGATACCTTTTTATATTCTGAATAATATATTAAGCTATTTTTTGAAGAAAACAGTAAAGATATTAAAATGAAATTAACTCAATTATTGCAAATATCAATAAATTTATTGAAAAATATTCAAAATTAGAAACATTTAATCATGCAATCAATACAGCACAGTATTGTACCCCAAAAAATCTACATATTTTATGTTTAAATACAATATCTGATGGAAAACGAAACAGTGAAATACCAAAATCTTGTTTGGTTTTACCACAAATGATATATCTTCTATAATGACTTTCTTCTTATTCATTTTATATTAAACGAGTGTAATCACGAAACTTTACTTTGGAGGCTAATTACGAAACTTGTTTATATGCGTACCGCAAACTTTGAATAATGGCGCCCAGTCTAAGTTCAAACTTGAGAACTCACGTTATACGTGTCACGTGATTTTAATTCAGTAAAATATAATTTCTAAATTTAAACGAAATTATTTAATAATTTTGAAAATCTGACATTAATATAGTTAAATGTACAAGCATTTTTTAATAATATAAAATTAGAAATATAACATAACGAAGAGGTCGCTACCATTGTTGAAATTTCCACTAAATATGCTGAGTGAAACATCAATATAAATGTAATCTGTGTATTGCTAACAAGATATCTCGATAAATTCGATCTCTCTTTGTCTGCCATGATGTCAATAAACGAGGAGGCGGTGCAAGAGAAAGGAAGTCTAAGTTAATTGGTTGGTTGTAAATGTCATTATATTTCATTTGTGAATGTCTGCTGGATAAGCCACTCTAGCAACTTGCTTACGACCTAATAATGTCACATCGTAGGCAACCTGCTCGACTAGTTTGCTACTGGCCTAACAGTCCTCCCAACAGTCATTATTTTGAAACCAATTAAATTAAAATTTTAAATATATATTGTATTTAGATACCTTTTTATATTCTGAATAATATATTAAGCTATTTTTTGAAGAAAACAGTAAAGATATTAAAATGAAATTAACTCAATTATTGCAAATATCAATAAATTTATTGAAAAATATTCAAAATTAGGAACATTTAATCATGCAATCAATACAGCACAGTATTGTACCCCAAAAAATCTACATATTTTATGTTTAAATACAATATCTGATGGAAAACGAAACAGTGAAATACCAAAATCTTGTTTGGTTTTACCACAAATGATATATCTTCTATAATGACTTTCTTCTTATTCATTTTATATTAAACGAGTGTAATCACGAAACTTTACTTTGGAGGCTAATTACGAAACTTGTTTATATGCGTACCGCAAACTTTGAATAATGGCGCCCAGTCTAAGTTCAAACTTGAGAACTCACGTTATACATTTCACGTGATTTTAATTCAGTAAAATATAATTTCTAAATTTAAACGAAATTATTTAATAATTTTGAAAATCTGACATTAATATGTTAAATGTACAAGCACTTTTTAATAATATAAAATTAGAAATATAACATAACGAAGAGGTCGCTACCATTGTTGAAATTTCCACTAAATATGCTGAGTGAAACATCAATATAAATGTAATCTGTGTATTGCTAACAAGATATCTCGATAAATTCGATCTCTCTTTGTCTGCCATGATGTCAATAAACGAGGAGGCGGTGCAAGAGAAAGGAAGTCTTAAGTTAATTGGTCGAATGTAAACGTCACTATATTTCATTTACGCATGTCTACCGGATAAGTCGCTCTAGCAAAAGACATCGCTAGCTGCACAGATTATGTGGCTATTGCAATCCTGGCGAAGTTTTAAAACGACGTTACACATGACCATGGTGGAAATATACAAGGTGTGCTATTCTCAGGGCTCATTTTGTCATTATATTTCATTTGTGCATGTCTGCTGGATAAGCCACTCTAGCAACTTGCTTACGACCTAATAATGTCACATCGTAGGCAACCTGCTCGACTAGTTTGCTACTGGCCTAACAGTCCTCCCAACTCTACTGATGGACAGCCTTCTGCCTAAGGATGTTTGAGACAAACAAACTCTTCCAATTAATCTTTCCGTTCCATTTCTCTCCAGACTAACTTTTCTATTCAGATCTCCTGCTACAATCACTCATTCAGTGCCAGGACTTTCATTTATTCAGGTCATACCAGAATTTATCTTTTCCATTCTCACCTGTTCTATCTACAAGAGCATACACTGCTATCAGAAACACTTTCTGTCTGTAGTTCTAATTTCATCCTTGCCAATATTATTCTGTCATTCATAAACTTATATTCTAACTTATTTTTTTGTTCTTTCATTCAATAGCATGTCCACACCACTTCTCATTCACTCATTTTCTTTTACCCTAGACCATATTCTGACAATGTTATTTCTTACACACTCAAATCACACACTTTTCAACACATTTTACCCTCACAGAAACAAATCCAGGCTATATTTGCACATTTCATTCACAAGCTCTTGTTCATTCCTTTTATTCATCTATTCACATTCCATATAATCAATCTTCATTCATATTCCCATTTATGTTCTCATTATTCTTTATCCATTCAACTTGTAAATCCATGCTTGGCAGTCCAACTTTTATTTTTATGAGCATTCAAAATGAAAAACTGGGATAAGATTTCACCATGCTGTGATCAGCCAACAATAGTATAGTTTGGTGGAGGGCTGTCCCCTTGAGGTCCCAGAAATTCTGGGCACTACTTCATCAGCTCCTACTTCTGGCCACTATAGCAAAGTTGAACTGTCAATAGCCTGAAAGATCACTAAAGTACACAATCCCCTTGCTACATAAAAGCATGAATCCAAAGGGAGATTGCTAAAAAGTTATGAATAAACTACAAACACTACAAAATTTAATAATTTAATCAATAGATGGTACTGTGTCAAATACCTTCAGTCTAAAAAGTTTACTTTTCCTGATGACACATAAACTGAAATGAAATGATATACATCTGTTACCTAAGTTGTTAAACTCTGGATTATTTGTATTTTCTAGAAAACTTACTCTGAAAAAAAATCAAAAAACAATCTGGTTTTTTAACTCAGATTATCAGAATTAAGTGTACAAATTAAGAGGTTATAGCTTCTACTATTTAGCAGATTGCTAGGCAAAATAAATATACAATCCAAAATCTATACTTTATAAGATAAAGCAATTTCATTTCAAAGATAAAAATAACTACTGTTCAATATTTCATGAAATGTGTAATTTATTTTTCCATTTTTGTATACATATAGTATCAGAAATATCAATTTATGATTATTGAATAATCCAGCTACTCAATAAAATTTTTTCAGTTATTGGATAGATGACACAATATGCAAACTTTCCCTATCTAATCATCCTTGCCATTTGCCAGTGTGTTAATGACTTGCTACATTGTTACATACACAAGGATTGTAAAGTAGATATTAAGTGAATACCTATATTAAATAGATGGTCCTAAACTTTTATCTAATGAATGCAATTATTTGTTAATATACACAAATTAAGTAAATTGAAAAATTAGGTGTTTTATTGATAAATAAGCTCATGATTTTATCTTTTAAAAAATTCAGAAAGAACAAATATTTTCTACCAGTTGTAATTCAATTAGTCTGATGATAATATATTTCAATAAATATGAAGTTTGAAATAACAAATGAAATCAATGCATGAAATAATTTCTCAATAAAAAAAAATTCCTCCTGGAGCATATATTGGTCCCAAGAAGATTTGAAAACATGATTATTTTCAATATGCAAAATATCACATTATGAATCTCAATATCTTTTGAAGCAAATCTTTCTCCATCAAAGAATAGAAAGACATGCAGCCTCAAAAGTTTGTGAATTGTCTAGAAATTATGAGAGTTTTATTAAAGCAACAGAAACAGCTGAAAATGTAGATAAAATCAACATGTAAAAAATCAAAACTAAGTTTTCCCTAATATATTTTATATATTTTTTAAATTATGCCTGGGCAGCATTGGGCATACTATGCTAGAAATAAATAAAAGCAGATTACTAATTTAATCAAAAATTTTCATTATTATTTTTTTATTGAAAGTTATTAATTTTCAGCAAAAATATCAAATTTTTTGGATGCCCTCTAACAATTTTCCATTTTACCAATGTATCAATTTTCTATTCTCTCTGATATTGTGTGTACATAAAATTTTAGTTCCTATCAAAATACTTTTTTTAAGAAATAAGATTTTTCTCATCAAAAATTTAATTAAACATTCACTAAAAACACATTGTTTCATTACCTGAAAAATACAATGAGATTCAATCAATTAATGCAGTGTGTTTCCAAACTGTGGGGCGTGCCCCACTAAGGGGGCACGAATCTATTCCAATGGGGGCGTGGAAGAATTCAAAAAAATATCATTTTTGAGGCAAACAAATAAAAAATAAATTCGAATTGATGTCAAAAAAATTAATCAGCAAAAGGATTATAAATACAGTACAAATATTCATATACCCAGAAACTTCCTGCTGTAGATGTTTTAAAGACAAAATAACGATCTCGTTTAGTGATTGAAAAAGAATTGTGAGTAGCTATATCTTCCATGGCACCCGATTTGAGAGAATTTGTGCTGAAAAACAAGACCACCCATTGCATTAAAAATTATGACAGAAAATTTCTGATCTAACTAAAGACAAAAATAATGATTCGTTTAGTGACTGAAAAAGAATTATGAGTAACGATATCTTCCATGATACCCGATTTGCGAGAATTTGTGCTGAAAAACAAGCCTACCCATTGCATTAAATATTATGTTGCATTAAACATATGTTCTATTTTTCGTTTTTTTGTAAGATTTATTTAATTGTATTAAAAATGATCACACTTTAATAAATATATATATTTTTATGTATAAGAACTTTATATATACAGAATATGGTATATTGTTTTGTAATATTAAACTGTAATGTAAAGAGCTTTATTTATACAGAATATGATATATTGTTTTGTAGTATTAAACTATAAGTAGAAAGTATTTATAAAATTAAACTGTTATGAGAATGAGGGGCGTATCAAATTTTTATGGAAAAAAGGTGGCCCCAACACAAAGTTTGGAAACCACTGGATTACAAAACATCAGTTGACGTCAATTTTTATGGCTGCTTCGTAAGGATATAATTGAATGCTTTCATTTGCCAACTGTTGATACGTGAAGACTAAAGGCGGTAATAAACTTGTGATATTCGTCAAATCGCGAGCAAGCAAATAAGTCATTTTTATATCGTGTAAAGTTGATGTGATTTGAATAGAAATACTGATCTAAATTGTTTTATGATTATAGTATTTATAATAAAATTATATTATGCTATAAAGTATTAACATAGTTCGCTGAATACCACAAATGTATTTCCACCTTAATTGATTTGAAGCACATTTTTAATAGTGCCCGGGGCCGGATTAAGACTCTTAGATGCCCTAAGCACTAACTATGAAAAAAGGAGGCACAGACATAGAAAGTTTAGAAACCACTGAATTAATATTATGTTTGATCTTGTAGCAAATTTCTATTGAAAAAAATACAAGCTATATTTTAATTCAGTTTAACCCATGTAAATTCTTATTTTTTTATTTTATATTACTTTTTACATATTTTTTTATGATAGATCACGAATATAACGCTGTATTTAATTTATTATTCTTTTTTTTGCATGCTACTAATTGATTTACTTTGAAAAAATATATATGCAGTGGATTCCACTTAATTGGGACACCGGTTAATTGGGGCAGCTGCATAATTGGGCCAAATCTCAAAGAATGGAAACCAAACTAATAAATTAATACATAATTTAAACACTTAATTGGGACAACTTTTCACTTAATTGGGACAGTAGCAGAAAAGGAATTTTCAATTTTTGATATATTTTAGGGATTTTTCAAAAGTATGGCAACACTACGTACACTAATACTTGTGTGATTTCTTAAAAAAATCCTTATATAAAAATTATAATATTTTATTGTACCGGTAATTTTTCAGGTTAAACCTTTTTACAAGACAATACAGACTAACACAATGGGTGCAGGTCGTTTCTTCGCATCCTATTACATACACATCGTCGATACACTGTTGCTGCACTAATATAAACATCCATTCTTTAGTAAAATTTTAAGTAAATATCATCGTTGATAAATAATACATAACAATACTGTATTCAACAACACTAGCATAGCGTGATGACATCAGTTATCTATCATTGTAAGTCTGGCAAGTGTGCATCTACTTAAGAGTCTACCGTTACTGTACCTAGCAATATTCATTTACAGTGTCAATTTTATTTAAAATTTTTAAATCTTTGCCAAGATGTCAAGAAAGGGTTTTACACTCAAGTAAAATTGCTTTGCTGGATAAAATTAAAAGCCAGCCATTTAATACAAGCTATCATAGATTCGATGAAATAAACCAAAATCTACCATAGACGCGTCTCCTACAAGAAAATTAACTGCATGAGGAGTGGGCACTACAGAAAGAAATTCCGAGAACATTCAAAAGAAAGCATGATGGAAAGTATCCAGAAGTCAAAGAAGCATTAGATCAATGGTTTTCTATAATTAGCGGGCGAGGCATGAGTATCAGCGTCCCAGTGTTGAAGACAAAGTCAGAGGAGATTGGTAAAAAGCTAATAATTAGGTATCTATTTTAATAAAGCAGTAAAATAGGTACCTAATTATTATTTTTTTACTTACTTATTTATTTACCGACAAATTATATATTTTTTTTAGAATTTATTGCTACTTTGTTTAATTGGGAGAGCCACTTAATTGAGCTAAAATGGCTTAGTCCCAACGTGTTCCAATTAAGCAGAATCCACTGTATATATTTATCCTATGCATATCTTTTACTCAATATATAACTTCCTTGATGCCAAAAAAATATATACACTATTTCATCAGGAACAAACATAGTAGTTCATAGTTATCTGTCAAAATATAGCCTATGAATATATTATATTTTACAATTATAATTATAAATTACAGTTTCTTAAAATAAATTATTATTAACTTTAGTATTTAATCAAAATTCATTCAATCATTAATATTAATGAAGCTAAAATTTTCACAAGAACAAATCAAAATGACAGTATTTTATATATCTATAAATAAGCCTTATTCGAAGTGGAAAAAGATATTTTTATTATAGAAGTACTTTCGACTTCAATAAGTCATCATCAGCTATACATAAAACAATTATCATCCACAGTATTTTACAGTATTTTATTTTATACCAAGAATTGATCTTATACTTAATAAAAACAGAATAACAAACTAACAAACTTTATATTAATATACAATAAATTCTATTTATGTATTCTTGTTATCAAAATAAAACCTTTAATTATTAAAATTTTTTCCTTCATGAATAGCAATGAGATTATATGATAAAACAATTTTTTTAATACAATGGGATCACTTTCTGCACTATTTAGTGCATGTTGGAGAGATTGGATTTTTAATTCTTACAACTAAGTATTTCCTGTATTTCCTTTAGCAATAATGTTTTAATAAATTATGCTAGCCAGATATGAACTTATATGAAATTGCACCCAAATGTTTTCTTTTTGCCAATCTCTTAGAATGAATTAGATATGCATCATTTTCATATGTGATATAAGTACATGATATATAACACATGAAAATGAAAATTTGGATTCTTTCTTTCAAAGCAAATGAATACAATATTGACAATCCACTGGAAATTAAAATCCTAATCATTTAATCACTTTTCAAATATCTATATATAAAAATACGGGAATATTAATATCTAATGATTATCAATAATATAATACAGTTTATATTATTTTTTATATTTTATTAGTAGTTTAGTTGACTTAATTTTCAAATTTCGTTTTTTGCTTAACTATTGTTTTCATTCTGAAAAATGATTTTAAAACACTATTAAAATTGACTAAATTTTCGGCCGAATTTTCTTAACAGTTAAATCAAAATATATAATATTTTAAAACGAATGAATTTTTAAATTCGATATTTCTATTTTAATGGTAAATATAAAATGGCTTTCGGTGATAACACGTTCCGTTATTAATGTTAAATCAACATGCAATTTTTGTATTTTCTTTCAAATAATTGTCTATTTTCAATAAATGGATTTGATTGCAATTAGAAAAACAGATCTCATAAAAATAAGTAAAATTAATACATCATATTCTTTTAACCACATATATAACAGCAATAATTTGTTGATCTCTGGAATCAAAACCTATATATGCCAATAACGTTTGACCTTTTCATTAATTTGAAAGTTTAAGCATTCGCTTCAAAATACAATTCTTTTCTCATCAGAATTATTGCAAAGCATCATAAATTGATCCTATTATATACAAGCGATTAGGCTTAGAGGGTCGCCATTTTCGTCTGCCTGAAAAACAAAACACGTTCTCTCTGTACTTACTGGATATTTACTTCCTTTCATCACAATTAAATTTCCCATATACACAAAATGTAGAACTATTCCAAGGATTTTCACCAACACAGTTATATTGATCTCTAGGAACTTATATATAATATATATATATCCAACGTTTCGTGGATCACCACACCAACCTCACGTTACCGAACTCTTGCGTTTTCACTAATACACTATTCAATATTCCTACGCTTCGGATAGCTCCGCCATCAGATGTAATTCGTCTATTTCATACATCGAAAAAAATTATTCCTAGATATCATTGAATAACTCAGAATTATTCACATTAAAATTAATTTTTAAATTCTGAAGTATTAAATCGTTTTACTTTTTAATTTATTAATACTTTCATCCGGTTATAAATTATACATGGTACCAACGAGCTAGAATATATCTACATTCTAACTCGTTGTACAGTACATATCCGGTGGCTGTACGTTTCTGTACAATATACGATTTATGCATGTATACGTAAATTACATACAGTATATGCATTATATTTCTGTATTATTCAATTATTATTAGCCATTAAATCTTATCTTTAAGTATGTGTGTGTGTATATATATATTATATATATTAAATATACTGTATGTATACACTATTATTATTGCTAATTAATTATCAAATTTAATTAATTGATTTTCAAAAAATATATAACTTTTTATTTGTACTAAAAGAAATAGTTCAGTTTCAGATCAGGTAAGGTTATTTTCAAACCTTGGAAGTTAGATAAAAGTGGATGGGTAGCTGATTAAGCCTGAATGGGGTACAAACAAATTCACATGAAAAAGAATTTAATAAATTTTTACTCCTCGTGCTAAAAGATTCGAAAATCATTACTGGTAAAAATAATTTTAAAAAATATAAGCCATATATGACAACTATTCTTAAATTAGCAATGCTCAATCATTTCATATTACACATAGCGAAACAAATTTTTATGATATTGAATTAAATATTAAATTTAACGTATTTATATGGAATTTTAGATAACAAATAAATATTTTCCAAAATTTGTATGTCGATAATGTTTATATGGTAGTTATGTTGATTTCAAAAGATGTAACAAGTTTCGTTTTATATATATATATAAGCCATTTATTTTGAAAGTGGCTTGTCCATTTGTTTTTAGATCGAAATATTTGAGGGTTTGCGTTTAAATCATTTTAAAAATATTGATTATTGATAACATGGTAATATAATATTTTTGCGTTTAGAAAAATGTGTAATTTACTAGCACAATCAGCTTAATAAACTTTACTGTATTTAAAAAATAGGACGTTTTTGATGGCTATAAATGAATTTAAACTTTCAAAATTAACGAAATGACTTTAATTTTTGAAGAAGGCTAAATCCTTTGAAAATAAATATAATAGTCTTAAAATAAATAAATAAAAAACTATAATTTTGTATTATAAGAATAAAAATAAAACATTTATTCACTTTCAATAAAATTACACAGTCAAATTACATTTATATCTCTTTATATTCCTGATTCTCGAGAAAAATTCTTATAAAACTCTGGAATTAAAAAAATTTCTGTGAATTCATATCCTAAAAAGTTCATAGTGATACATTAATTATTTTCGTCTTCTTTTGGTTCCCCGACGTTTTCCAGTCAATAAACTAAGCGGATAAGTTATGCGGTTTATTCGCGTCACTTCTACTAATTTTATATTTTGAAAAAGAAAATTATCGGAAATTAATCACAAAATAATACTTAAAATAGACATATAAACCTAATATAACATATAGATCAATAAATTGTACAAAAATCATTCATTATATTGCAATTTTAAAGATTTCTATTGTTGTAGACGCCGCCATATTGTGACAGTAAGCAGATTTATGATGACTTTTACATACAAACCAAAACAAATATCTGGTTTTTCTCCATTCAGCAGTTCACCAAAGTAACGATGATGTCTAATGAGGTTTAAATTCATTAGTCGACTATTTATTGCTACGAGAAACATTTGTGTATATTCGAATTCTAGCTTTCAAACTTGAACTTAAGCCATTTTCAAAATAAAACTTTTTTACCATTTCGTTCACTAGCTAATTTTATATTAACAGAATCTCAGTGAATTTGGACACATTGGCTGTAAATTGTTTAAAAAACGAAAAGATTACATAGAATTGTAACTATTATAAACGTTAACTTTATTTTTTGAAAAATGGCTTAAGCCACTTTCAAAATAAACGGCTCATACATATAGTGCATTATTTTAGTACAATCGATTCTCTTTATTCGCGAATTCTGTATTCACGTATTCGACTATTCGCGAAAATTTATTTGTAACCACAAAATCGATTTCCGGGGTGCTTTAGCGCTTATTCGCGGACTTCCGCTGAGAGGCGAAAATACTGTTACCAATGTAAACTCTGTCTCTAATAAAGGAAGTTGTTTGTATCAAACGTAATCTCTGTGCCGTTCTGCCGGAAAATTCTCATTATCTATCCTTGCTCACTCCACAGACCGCAGGCCAAAAACCTGTTCATATCATCCACAAGTCCCACAGAAGAATGTGAGCCTATACTTGAACGCAGCCTCAAATTTATGCACTTAATTTCTTGCGCATTTGCTCCTTACGCAGAGTTTAAAAGATCTGAGGCAAAAAAATCACGCAGACAAGGCCGACGCAGTTTTTCAACGTAGTTCAGGAAGACAATGGGCCGATTGTTTAAACAGGTTCTAAACCTCGGCCGCAGTCTGAACCACGGTTTTATAAAATTTGCATTGCTTAAACGAAGCGTCGTAGCAGACGCAGACAAGGATTAGAAAAACCGGTTTCTAAGGTACAGTAAAACCTCGATTTTACGGACTATAGGGGGCAAGACTAGTCCTTAAAATCGAAGTAAAATTTTTTATAAACATATAATTAGCATTTTCAACCGTAAATCGAAGTAAAATTTTTTTATAAACATTAATTAGCATTTTCAACATAAAATAAAATTTTTTTATAAACATTAATTAGCATTTTCAACATACCTGTCATTTTTTATAAACATTAATTAGCATTTTCAACATACCTGTACTAATTAATGTGACTTATGACTAAAAACTGTTTAAATTAAATTAAATTATCTACATACATGTATATTAAATTTAGGCAAGTTGTTAAAATAAAAATGACGCATTATGCAATAAGAGAGTGTTATGCAAATGTATTCCTCAACAGAAAAAAGGTTGAGAACCACTGAACTAGAGGCATGGAAAAAGAAAATTAAATCTGGTTCCTCCAGGTGGAAACACAGCATGCTTCCATCGTGATCATCTGCCGACAGTAACCGCAAGTTTATTTTTGAATATTTTACGCTCCTTTCCAATCGGAGATTATTAAGGGGAGGGGCCAGTTCTAACCATGGGTTGCACCCACACCCGTCCTTCGGCCGTATGGCGAAGGACGGGGATCGTCGGACCGGGTCCAGCACCCCGAAAATACTTTTTTCAGGAATTACCAGACCAGGGACGCGAACCCGGGTCCTCCTGTGTGGCAGGTCGACACCGTTACCACTGGGCCATCCGCCGCCAGTAACTGCAAGTTAGAAAGCGACGTAAAAACACACTGGAAAATATGCCGTGATGGAGTAAACCATCAGATGAAAGATGAGGTTTAACAGGATATCCGCTAGCCTATTCAGAAAAAATCTGAAAGCATTAGACTGAAAATGAAACTGATTCTTTAAGTGACAATCCAACGCTTTACCATACGGGGATAGGCCGGAATGCCACATGGTAAAGCGGTAGCTTATCAGCCTGGAGGTTTTAAATCCGAACCTCTGGTTCCAACCTTGGAGGTTTTAAATCCGATTCCACACCTCTAGTTTTTCATGAAGGATCCGACCCGGCTCGTTGAACTCCTTCCTTCAACGTTCCAGTTGACCCATCATTGGTACTGGCCAGTCTATGATGGGCTCTAAAAATGGCTGTCGCCAAGTATAAAATATCCATGGATGTATTATACATCCATAAAAATATCCCAAGTGTGGCATGGCGGCTAACGTAATCTATTTCACGATCTACCCTACCCTTCCGTACAGCCATCTGACTAGCAGTATTATACTGATATGTCAATATATCAAATATCAATATTAAATATACGTAATAAAATCTATATTCATAGATTAATAAAAATTTTCCGTAATATTAAAAATATTTATTAAATCATGAAATTTTTGTATACCTATTATTGAAAATATAGACTTGTATAGATGAAGATTTCTTGTAAATATTGTATACATTCAGATGGAAACGCATGAAACAAAATAAGAAGCATATTTTTTAAGAGTTTATAGTTGTATTGCGTAATCATTTTTATATAGCTAATTTTTGTCAACTAATGATTTTCATATAAATTTTCCATTTCGAGAAATAGTAAGCATATAGACAAATTTAATTATAGTATATTACATTTCTTAAATAAAATAAAATATTGTTTAAATATAGTATTCATTAATAACAGTTTTCGATTTTTTAAAATATTAATCAATCAAATATTAATGTATTTATATTTAAGATAAATATTAATTTTTAAAAGTTTAAAAAATATTTTGTTTAAAAACTAATAAATAAATTTTATTGAAATAGAACACTATTTTTATTTATTGGCTGAAATGAATATTTTGCACCAAATCATACAATTTCTAATAAAATAAAAAATTGATTCTAGTTCCGAATCGGAAAAAGTGTTCATATGTAGCAATAATAAAAAAAATGTCTGTGCATAGTTGATAATAAAACCAGGAAAAACGTCATAGCAATTTCCATATTTTAAACTAAGTCGATTAAAAAATCACATAAGAACTTTGCAGATTATTGTATATTTAATTTTTATTTATTTTATTTTGTTTCTGAACTAAATCGGATTTTGATGAAAATATGAATGAATTAGATCATTGCCGAATAATTTCTAATTGAAATCGATAATTATTTTCAATGATATTTAAATTTCTAATAAATTTCGAGTTTACTTATTTATTGTACCATGGTTCAAAAATCTATTTTGTTTTGCATGTTAATTTTTAATATAAAAACGGCAAAAAAAATTGTAATACAATATTTAAAAAACTATTAACAAATGAAAATCATTTTTATTCAACATTTAATTAGTCATGTAAATACGATAAATTTTTAATACGAAAAAATTGTTCGTATATAAAATGCAATAATACATTCTAAATTTATTTTTTAAAAGTACTGCTATAATTATAATTTAAATATTCTTAAATATTTATTGATATTAAAAAAATAATCAAGAAGAATATATAATGAGAAAAATTTTATTGTTGATAAATAGGCCTAACATTATAATAAAAAAAAACTTTCAAATGAAAATACTATATATTTATTTTAATTAACAAATACAGATTATATTGTTATTCATCATCAGGATTTTCACTGATCTCTATTGGCTAATGTGCATCTATTCGGTTGATAGTCATCATAAAAGTATCTAAAACAGAACATTGTTTTACAATGTGCAATGTATTTTATGAACCCTATATTTCTACAAATGTACAGTGTTTTCATTATTGAGGTAGAGAAACATATTTCATTGACATTTAAAAATAAAGGCCCTCTGAATTAAATCAACTTTGATGCAAATCATGCATACAGAATCATCGGTTTAAATACAGGAGCATTTAATTTGTGTAGCAATAATGAATGTTTATTAAGAAATGTACATATTGTAAAACAATATCCTGTTTGGATGTTTTTATGATGAATATTCACCTGAATAGATACACATCAGCCATAGAGATCAAGGAAGATTCTGATCAATACAAATAATCTGTATTCATTAATTAAAATAAATACTTTGTGTAAAGAAGTTTGTTTATAAATTACATTCCTTTATATGTGTATTGAATATTTATGATAGAAAGGCTTAAAGGGCATAGCAAAAAAGTTAAATAATTATAAAATAGCAATTTCTCATTAATAAAAATACATTGTACAATAATCCATTTCAGTTTCAATTAAAAAAAAAAAAATTAAAGATGTGACTTGAACCTGTATCTTTCTGATGACATCTTACAGTAATTGAATAGAACACATCGTGCTATGATGGCACTTAAATTGTTAATATCAATCAGTATATAAATAACATAGAAAACTTTGAACCTTTTTTTCAGGAATGGTTGAGAGCTGTATTGTATTACTTTATCATGTGTTTTTGGGATAATATAACTACAACATATATAAAAATCGGCAAAATCAGGGGGGCCATGGTTGGCACTCTCTTGGTGAGAACTGTCTTCTTTACCATTCAATGGAAAATCATGATCACTTACGCTTTAATTCCAAGAATAACTCTTTTCAGTATTTGTAAGTTTGATACACTTTTAACTTTAGTCTAGTACCAATCATTTTCTTAATAATCAAATAATCAATTTAGAACTGTTGCATAAACAATTTGCTGGTGATGCTTTTTAGCAACATTACAATCATTCTACATTTTTAAATTCAATTGATGGAGGAATCCCAGCTGTTTCTGTTGAATTTAAATACTTTATTATGATTGCAACTTCTTATTCATTTGAAAATGCATCTACACTGAGACATGCCAAGAATTTCTAGAAGAAACTTCAGTAAGTTTTAAGTCAATTCTATTCAATACTATATTTAATGATGCAAGAATTGATCTTTTTACTAACCACTCTGAAATTAAATAGTTAACTTCTAAATCTTGGAAAGTTCAGTGAATCCGTCTGTCTAAATTAGTAGGCATATATAAATCAGTAGATAGTTTTATGATATCCTGAGTACATTCATTATCATCATCATCATCATCATCATCATTTTTTATTTCATCCACTTCTGGATATATATGCATCCTCCTGCTGTTTCCAGATGTACCTATCTTTTGCAATTTGCATCCATTGGGAAGCAATTACTTTTCTTATATCATCTCTCCATTATTTGTATTGCTTGCCAGGATATCTTTTCCCTTGCTTTGGTTGCCACTCTATAATTATCTTTGTCCATCAGTTATCAGTGTATCTTGCTGTGTGGCCTTCCCAATGCCATTTACTGCTTCTGTTACCAGTATGTCTTCTACTTTGGTTTGTTCCCTTATTCATATGTTGGTCTTGTGGTCTCTCCTGGTGAATTCTAACATGTAACTTTCCATACTTCTTTGGGTTGTTGCTAGTTTCTGTTCCATTTTCTTTGTAAGGGTCCATGTTTCACAGCCATATATCATTACT
The DNA here is from genome assembly GCA_000484575.1 of Olivierus martensii. Lineage (NCBI taxonomy): Eukaryota > Metazoa > Arthropoda > Arachnida > Scorpiones > Buthidae > Olivierus > Olivierus martensii. The sequence continues at coordinate 31,984 of AYEL01078998.1, forward strand.
GGTACACATGTTGAGTTTCCTTTTGAGGCATATTGGCATCCTATTGTCCCTTGGGAAGTCCATAATAAATACTTTTTCAAACTATAATTAACAGCACTATGGTAGGCTGTTATAGTTTTTAAATTATTTTGACAGTGTAATAGTAAAGTTCTATTTGCAATACTTTTTCAGACTAGCACTTTTTGCAGAAAAGATTAAACATATATTTATTAATATAAATGTACAAATGTTTTTGGTGTTTTTACACCCTCTTCAGGTACATTGTATTTACAACCATTTCGAATCAATAGAACTACATAAAGTTGGCATAGCAACCACCTTCTTAGAACGTATGCATTTAAATACAAAATATTATTCAGATTTACAGTAGTAACAATGAAATAAAATAATAAAAATAAAAATTATAAAACTAAATACAAACAAAAAAATAACCCTTAACCTAACTAACTCATCCTTAACTTAAATTAGATTACACAAGATTAAAAACCAACATAAAAATAAATTTACAGCCCAATAAAGTCTTAAAGTGGTACATCATTTCATTTTTACACTCTCTCCAAACCTTTCCCTATTTTTACTACATTGTTCCTTGTTCAAAGCATATTTTCACTGCCTGAGGGTTCCTATGCCACTCTATCATTGATCAGGTTTACCGAATATTTCCTTTATATTATTTCAATTGACTCCGTTATTATGGAACTGGCTTTATTAGCTTTGCACGGTCCCATGATATACTAATGTTTTTACTGTAGGCCTCTGTAGCTAAAGATGTGGAGAGTTTAGCCTGAGCAATATCTTTTTTATGCTCGTCTATTCGTCTGGCCAGTGTTCTTGTAGTAACTCTTATGTATGCAGATTCCTCACTATGTGCACTCCAATGTACTTGTTTACATATTCTTAATAGGAATCTTATACACACCTTTGCGTTCCAGTTGTTTAAGTGGGTCTTTCTCATTTCTCAGTACATTAAATAAAGTCGAGGCTCTCCTCGTTGCTAGATGTCCTTTCTTCCTCTTTGCTAATTTCTTCATTATGCCTAAGTTTTTTTAGGTGATATGGTGCAGGTATAAAAACTGTTTGTTGCCTCCGGATTTCTCTGTGCTTCTTCCTCCATTACTCATTTTCTGTTTCATTTCATTCAAAACCTGCATTAGAAACATTATGTTTGTTGCCTCCGGATTTCTCTGTGCTTCTTCTTCCTCCATTACTCATTTTCTGTTTCATTTCATTCAAAACCTGCATTAGAAACATTTTTCTATACCCGTGTTGTAACCCGATTTCCAGTATGTATTTTAACTCTTTATTTAAGTCTTCCTTACTGCTACAATAAGTTAAAGCCTGTTTATATAAACCCCGAAAAGCTGCTTTTTTGTAATTAATCAGAGTTTAAATAAACGGGCTTTAACTTATTGTAGCAGTAAGGAAGACTTAAGTAAAGAGTTAAAATACATATTGGATATCGGGTTACAACATGGTTATAGAAAAACGTTTCTAACGCAGGTTTTGAATGAAATGAAACAGAAAATGAGCAATGGAGGAAGAAGCACAGAGAAATCCGGAGGGAATGAACATAGTTTTATACCTGTACTATATCACCTAAAAAACTTAGACATAATGAAGAAATTAGCAAAAAGGAAGAAAGGACGTCTAGCACTGAGGAGAGCCCCGACTTTATTTAATGTACCGCGAAATGAGAAAGACCCACCTAAACAACTGGAACGCAAAGGTATGTATAAGATTCCTATTAAGAATATGCAAATGAGTGAGGAATCTGCATATGTAGGAGTTACTACAAGAACACTGGCCAGACGAATAAACGAGCATAAAAAAAAGATATTGCTCAGACTAAACTCTCTACGTCTTTAGCTACAGAGGCCTATAGTAAAAATGTAAGTATATCATGGGACCATGCAAAGCTAATGAAGCCAGTTCTACAGCAAACACAGCCAATAATAACGGAGTCAATTGAAATAATAAAAAGGAAATATTCGGAAAACCTGATCAATGATAAAGTGGCGTAGGAACCCCCAGACATGGAAATACGCTTTGAACAAGGAACAATGTAGTAAAAATAGGGAAAGGTTTGGAGAGAGTGTAAAAATGAAATGATGTACCACTTTAAGACTTTATTGGGCTGTAAATTTATTTTTATGTTGGTTTTTAATCTTGTGTAATCTAATTTAAGTTAAGGATGAGTTAGTCAGGTTAAGGGTTATTTTTTTGTTTGTTTTTAGTTTTATAATTTTTATTTTTATTATTATTTTATTTCATTGTTACTACTATAAATCAGAATAACATTTTGTATTTAAACGCATACGTTCTAAGAAGGTTGGTTGCTATGCCAACTTTATTTAGTTCTATTGATTCGAAATAGTTGTAAATAGAATGTACAGTTCGTTTAATAAAGGTGTAGATATAGTTTATAGGAGCAGCAATGACAGGAAGTAGATCACTTACAATGTCTGGAAATTCACTGCAAAGGCTGCCTGTAATGAAATGGACTGTTCTTGTTGCCGTATAAACAGGGATGTAGTAGATTGTGTAGAGGGGGAGAATTTCGATGATGTAGGTGATATGATTAATTCCTGACACATTTGTTGCTGTATTTTTTGATTGCTTTAATTTTATAAAGCACAAACCTCCTTACAATTTAGAAAATCGTCTTAATTTAATTAAGGTTAACTTTTATTAATATTTTCTAATTAAATAAAATGATTATAGGTTACCCGCTATTAAATAATAATTCCGTATTCGTGGAGTAATTCTTCATAAAAGTGATTTTTTTATATTAATATAAGATTAAGTTCATCTTATAAGCAGTAAATTTTATTTGAAAATTTACTTATAAAATAAGAAGTTTAAACACTTGAATATTTAAATTTAGTTAATTTTCAAATGTGTTTCTTACTATATGCATATTATATAATAGATAAAATTTAAAATGTTTAAATGGGACTGAAAATGTTTCCGTCAAAATAGATTTGGCAGATCAGAACAGATCATCATTGCTTAGGCGAATTATTTCTGCATCTTCGTCGCTTGTAGTCAGTCGTGGACACCCAGACGATTTTTTTAGGCAATAGGGTTCCTCTCTTGTGAAATTGCTGTAATAATTTATAAATTGTTTTTGGGCTTATTTGAAGTATATTTCCAATATCTTTTACAGATATCCCATTTTTCCTGTGATGAAGGATTAATTCTCTAATGTTTTTAGATATGGCAGGTGGCATGTTTGAATGCTAACTTATCTCAGCTCACTTGAAGAATCCTCCTCATCGCTTGATAATTCAGTTAATGCCAGTAATTTTATGGCTCTAATTAATTTTATTATTATTT
>AYEL01079001.1:0-50235 GCA_000484575.1 Olivierus martensii
AGATGTGACTTGAACCTGTATCTTTCTGATGACATCTTACAGTAATTGAATAGAACACATCGTGCTATGATGGCACTTAAATTGTTAATATCAATCAGTATATAAATAACATAGAAAACTTTGAACCTTTTTTTCAGGAATGGTTGAGAGTTGCATCATATTACTTTATCATGGGTTTGAGGGAGGGTTTACTAGTAATTAATAATGCACTATTTAGAAATACAGGAATACCTTGATTATTGCGGCTATTGCTGCCACGAAAAATAATGCAATAATTGAATCTGCGATAATCAGGATAAATAATGCATGCAAAATGGGTGATCATTGCCAAGAATTTTTCAAATCTATTAATTAAATTTTATATATGAGGTAAAAAAGAAACATGTTAAATGTGCTAATCTTCTAAGCTGATCACCCTACGTTTCTTCTTGATAACTGTAGACTTGATATCATCCTTGTTTCTTTTAGCATTCATTATAGGGTAAATAAGAAGAGAAATAAATATCCACATGTACTTCAGGCAAAGGCGAACAGTTACTAATAAGTGATGAGCAAACGCAGTTGAATAAAAACAAAATGCTACAAGAGAGCTATTCTGGAGAGTGGCGACGAATTAAATATATTTCTGATTGCATATGTAGTGGTAAATATCTGGCAACCCGATAATTCAAATTTGGAACGCAATAATTGGAATTTTGGTATCAAATTATAAACCGCGATAAATCGACGCAATAATTCGAATTTTGGTATCAAATTATAAACCGCGATAAATCAAGAATCGCAATAGTCGAGGTATTCCTGTATATGAATATATAGCATATACACATTGAGCAAATACATGTTGTACACAGATACATATAAATTAGGACAACAATCAGATCAAAATAAAATATTACAAATAATAATATTACATTTATACATGTTAATAAACATATCAACAAAATCAATTAATTGAACTGGTTATGTTATTGAAATATACATTTAGAAAATAATTTATTTGTCTTCAAATGTGATATTTTATGATTTAATATTTTCATACATGAGGGATGTATCAATTTGATATTGTCCAGTACATCATTTCTTCTGTATTCAATTTTTTTAAAACTTCCTTTTTGATATTGGATATATCATTTCTATATTTCATCCTTTTTTAAAAAAATTCCGTTTTTGTATATAAATACATTCACAATTGTGAGTTTGCTCCATTCAGATTATCTAATTGGTATAATCAAAAATATAAAATATAATAAACAACTATATAAATAACCATATATTCTCTCCACAGCAAAATCAGACATAGATACATTAATAATCTTAAGAATGAAATCCTCAAGCCTGCAAAACATATCAATTAGTCCAGACAATTCAGGCTGACCAAAATAGAAATACTATTTTATTCCAATCCATATGAATTAATACAGAGAAATAAAAATATAAAATATATATAATGTAGCTATTACAAATAACAAATTGGACAGATGATATTACGATTTAGATAAAACCCGACTTTTGAAAAACTGGTTTTTGAATTCCAGTATTTTCAAAAATCAGTTTTTTAATTTAAAAAACATTATAATTAAACATTAGGTAATAGGATCACAATACAGAAATGGGAGAACTATGATGTTTAGAGAGAGAGAGAGAGAGAGAGAGAGAGAGAGAGAGAGAGAGAGAGATTAAACATTGATGTTTAGAGAGAGAGAGAGAGAGAGAGAGAGGACAGAGTCGAAGAATCAACTTAAAAGCATTGGATGAATAACAAGTATTAGAGATTAGAGAGGGAGACAGAAATAGTGTTTTCAAAAATCTAGCAGAAAAAGAGAAGCCGTGTTTCTTTCTATTGGTGGTGTCTGAAAAATGAAGGAGTGAAGATTGCATTTATCCTAAGAAAAAGTATGAAAGAAATAAAGAAGATAAAATAAAAAAAGTCTCTCTCTTCCAAATATGTCTACACAACCCAGAATCAAACAGTTCTCTCTCCTGTTTAAGAATTAAAATTTAAACCTCTTTTTTTATTTTGTATATAGCTCATTTACTTCTACAGCTAACAATGTTAATTGTATTTTCCTTATTTTTTGCATTGTATTTTTATTTTCTTGCTATTTTAATAAATATGTTAATTTTGTTTATCAAACATGGTTTCTGAGTCACTTCTCCTATCTTGGATCCCTGCATCACTTACTCACAATTCTTGTTCGAAACACAGTATTATTTTGAACCAAATTTTTTCGGCCATACACTGCGGGATCTTCACACAATATGCTTGAGGCAATTTCAAATTAAAATGTTAACATTTTTAGTTAACATTTTGCATATTAAATCTAGTATCTAAAACCAGATTTTTAAATTTAAAAATCGGTTTTTGAAATTTATAAATTTATCAAAAAAAAAAAAGTTTTTAAAAACTGACAAACCCTAGATGACATAACCAGTTACTATCTCGGACTAATAAGGACATGGCCGAAAGAAGATTTCAGAATAGAAATATAGAAAAGCAAAATGATACAAAACAAATTTTGCCACAATTAATGAATAATGTATAAAAAATATAAAAATGATACTGCACATAGGCAGTATCATTTTTTATATGACAATGTCATATGTCCATATACAAAATGAACAAGCTCTTTAACTGCAAGAAATTTAATTTAGGATGTGGCTATTTATACATACGGTATGTATATGCAATTGGCTATTGATACATACAGTATGTATACACAATTGGCTATTTACACATACTGACTGTATGCGCTATTATTACAATTAATATTTTGATAATAACTACACAATTATAAATAATTAGTTTTATTTATTAAAGTGTTAATTTACAATGTTGTTCAATAAAGTAATGAATAAAGTAATGATTGTTGTTCAAAAAGTAATGAATAAAGTAATGAGTATCATTATATCAGTGAAATATAGGAAATGAAATTTAAAGTAGGTATACCAATAAAGTAAAATAAATATATTATTTTTTATTTGGTATTTTAATTCTTTTTTTTTGTAAAAAGTGGTCTGCTTAGTCTTTCTCTCTGGACACCCTTTGGATTTAATTTTTATTTAATTTTATTTAATGCCAAAACTACCCATTCAGCTAAATCTGACACTCCTACAGTATTGTCTTAAAATGGATTTTTCCGCTGGTGCCGTCTGCCATGCAATAATATTCATTCTGTAAGCGTTATGTTAATTGAATCGTTTATTATGTCATAGTTGTTTGTGTCAATTGAAAATATTGAAAGGATTCCATATTGAAAAGGTATTAATGAGTGAATTTTTATTTATGATTATATTTTAAATATTCTAATCTTAATTTCAGATGACAGAAAATGTTCAATGATAATGAAAATAACATTAATGAACATAATTTAAATGTTGGCCAAAAATTCAATGACTATGAACAATTATCAACGTCTGTTAATGCATTTTGCAGAGTACATTATCATCTATTTGTCATTAGAACTCGATCTCAAAAACAAGTTTTATACAAATGTTATCATGGCATTAAGCAAATTTCAAAATGTCAGGGAAAATGTCCAAATCAGCATTCTATTAAAGAGTTGTCCAGCACAAATAAATTTTTATAGAGGTAAAAATGAACACTAACAAAAATGTTACTTAATCATAATCATACAATTGGAAAAGAAGAATATGGATATTATGGGAAGGCAAAAAATAATGAATAAAAATGACTATGATACAGCAACGGATTTGTTATTATCTAGTGCCAAAGATGGAATGATTGCGAGTGTTTTGAATAAGAAAAGTGGAAAAAAGTTTTTACGAAAGGACATTCAAAATTTGCGAAAAAAACTTTTTCCTACAAGTACAGAAACAAAACAAAGTAATTTAATGGAATTTTTAGCAGAAATTGAAGAAAATGGTGGTGTGTACGCTATAAAAAAAGTTGCCGAAGAAGAAGTGGAATCACTATTTATAGCCTCTTCAGAAATGGTTCTAAATTATAATAATTCTCAGTGCCCAGTTATACAAATAGATGTTTCTTTCGGGTTTAATGTTGAAAATTATAAACTTTTAGGATTTTGTTATTACTCTAGTATAGGGGGTGTCAAACTGGTGGCCCTCGACGTGGTTTTATGTGGCCCTCAATGCTCTTAGCTAAAATAAAAACTAGAACAATATGTTACGAAGATATTAGGAACAATTGCCCAGCATAGCTATGTCATATACTATGATACATTAGTTTGATTTTAACGAAAGGCAATTGCACGAGTCTTTGTTTTGATTTACGTTGTCGGACATATTTGTACAGATGACAGTGATCTTTCAGATCGGTGATACAAAATAAGTGCTGTTCTTCAAGACTTACATATTTTTGTAGGAAATTTTCTCCCTAAAAATACAAAAAAAGTATAAATAGGAACCTACTATTTTTTGGGATAGCCAAATACAATAAACAAATTTAAAACAATTCATCTGTGACAGACGTTTGTAAATGATGCGCTAACAGGCTTCTTAAAGATTGACTTGTATTATAACATATTTCAAAAAATGTAAGTAGTTATAAATATTTGAATATATAAAATTTTAATGAAAATTCTAGTTTTTGTACAAAAATATTGTTTTTAACGCTAAATAGAAAACTAGAGATTAATAGCGAGGACTAAATTAAAAAAAAAAAATGTATAATTAAAAGCAGTCATGCAACAATTACGGATTATTGTGCTAAAGTCACTTAATACATAGTGTTTTCAATTATTCTATCATTGCTACTGGAACCTCGATTCAAAATATAATTTAAAAAAAGTTGTAAATGTGATGTGGCCCTCAGTAATCTTACAAGCTCATTAAATGGCCCTTCAATTAAAATGAGTCTGACACGCCTGCTCTAGTATAACCGACAAATTGGAATTTGCAGCTATAGCATTTATTGCTAAAGAAATATATTCGACATTGATATATTGTATGAATGAATTTAAAAAAATATGTATGACCAATCCGTCCATTTTTTTAATTGACAAAGATTTTACCGAAATAAAAGCAATAAGAGATTTTTTCCAGTGCAACCATTTTATTGATACTTTGCAATTTCATGTTATTAAATATATTAAATGATTAGTTTCTTCTGCGTATAATTGCCAAATTGATTGATACTTTGCAAATTTCATGTTATTAAATATATTAAATGATTAGTTTCTTCTGCGTATAATTGCCAAATTGATGAGAAGCATAAAATATTGGATAAATTTAAGAAATGCTTGTTTCGCAATCATATGAAGAATATGAAGAGCAGAAAAAGAATTTTTGGAAATTTGTAAATCTGTACAAGTTTTTATAGGAACAAAAGTTAAATATGTATCACTTGAGGAACAATTCCATAAAAACTGGGATAGCTGTAAAGAAATGTGGGTACATTATTTTAGAAAACATTTACCATTAATGGGAGACACTACAACGAACAGAATTGAATGATCATTTTGGACTCTTAAACAATACATACAAACTAAATATTATTGTTTGCCAACAATTTATTTATGTATCAAGGATATCAAACTATATTGATTCAAGAATAAATAACAAATTAGCTAAAAATAAACAAAAAGTTTTTAAAATTATGGATAGTGATATCGAAATAAGAAAGATACTGGAAGGATGTTCTGAAGCCCTCACAGAGACGGGAATAAAATTATTTCATAGACAATTAAAATTATTTAAAACTTTAAGAGTCCAAAATGAGAATTAAAAATAATGGCATTAAGGAAAATCTTGATAGCAAAATATCAAAATTTTATAATACATCAGTGGAAATATATTCGTGTTCATTTTGGAATTCTTTTAGTGCACCATGTCATCATATTCTTATGATAAGAAAATATAATAATTTGGACATATTTTCAAAAACTTGCTTTCGTGCAAGATATATTATTTCAATTGAAAATGCACTAAGTATGGATACAGATGATGTAAATGTAGACATCAATGATCATATTTGAAGATGAAACTTTTACTGATGATTTTGATTGTCCCAACAAATTATTATCGGATAGGGAAAAATTTAATAAGGCATTGGCGATAACTAAAAATATTGCAGATATTTTGTCTAATTATGGAACACAAACTTTTAATAATATTTCGAAAATCTTTAATATTTTTACCATCAATGTTACTAAGCGCTTTCAAGATTTTTTCATAGTTTTTCTTCTAAATATATTTTGAAGCTTTTTTCTCATAAATATATTTCTTTTTTTTCCTGATAAGATCTATCCATTTTTCTCCAAGGCAGAGAAAATCGTCATCCGTAATGAAAATTATACTGGAATAGATTTTCAAGTTTTTCATACACTTTCACAACATTTCAAATTTGGGTACGTAATGAAGATGAAACATAAGGGGGAAGTATCAGTATTTTTCTCATAAATCTTATTCTTCATCATAGATATGATACTATAGTAACACCAGATCGTCAATGGGGCAGAAAGGAGAATAATACTTGGACTGGTATGATTGGAATGGTCTATTATCAGGTATTATCATTTATTGAATAGCTTAAAAAATAATAGTTTCATGTTAGATTTTCATAAATTTGCACCTAAATCTTGCATAATTTTTTTGATATAAATATTTTATAGAATGCAGATGTATCCATGACAGATCTCAGTATCACTGCACAAAGAGAAAGAGATGTAGATTTTAGTTATCCTTATTATTTTGATCCAGTTTGCTTTGTAATTAAATCTCCAAAGGAAATATCTAGATCCATAGTTCTTTTACAGCCTCTTAGATTAGAGGTGAGTAAATTCTTTAGAATAAGAATCATAATTACGATTAATTCACTATAAACTCAATTTTTGAAACAGGTTTATCTGGCCTCCGTTATAACCATAGTCATCATGTCTTTGACTATCCATTTGGTTAATATCTACGAAGCTCCTCCGAGAGGCTGGTCTTTGTTCGATGCTCTGTGGTATTTGTGTGGAGCTATGAGCTTCCAAGGTGATAAAAAGGACCTTCGTACATAAGCTTCTTATAACATACTTAATATAATCATTGTTATCTTCAGGAGGAACGATATTCATTCCTGATTCAAATAGGATAAGAATCATGGTTGCCTCTTGGTGGATATGTTGTATGGTTGTCTTAACTGGTTACAGTGGAACCTTGATATCTTATCTCAATGTTCCACCAACTTATCATGGAATTGATAATATGCATGAACTACTTCTGGCCGTTAACAGTGGGTACATCAAAGCTGGAACAATAGCAGGGACTTCAATACTTAATAATTTTATGGTAAGTAAAACATAAATTTGGCATTCTTTATGGTTTTTTTAATGCTTTAAAATCTTCGTAGATTGCTACTGAAGATGAAACGGATTACTATATATTGGGAAAACAAATAATAAATGATATTGAAGGTACAGTAGTCAAGAGCATCGAAGAAGGGGTACAACGGGTTCATGATCGCCGTTATGCTTTGATATTCCCAAAAGGGCCCTTAGAACCGAGTGTTGCAAAAATGGGAGAAGAAAAATTTATGTTTTCTAGTGATCAGTTGTTTGTTACGTGTTATGCTATGGCCATGCCGAAAGGTTCACCGCTGAAAAAAATCTTCGAATTACCGTATGCTTCCTTCTTAATCTCTAATTAACTAAAATTAGGCCTTTCCTTTTATCTCATTCATAGCTGAAGACTTCAGTCGCATATTCTCTTTTAAGACTCATCTAAGTTTTATTTTTCATAGGATACTTCGAATTATGGCGGCTGGATTGATAGGAAAATGGCATGACGAACTTATCGATGCAAAGCGCGTTTTGGGTTCTTTAAATGATATTAATCATACTCGAAGACCGAAAGTCATGATGCTAGAAGATTTAAGAGGTGCATTGGCAGTATTAGTAATTGGGTTTTTAATCTCTCTGTTTGTTTTGATAATAGAGATGATTATTCATCGCTTTTCCAAAAATTCAAGATCTCAAATCTCTCAATTAAATGTGGGGCTGACATATCATAGGTAATATGTATAAAGTTTAAAATGCTAGAAATACTTTTCCTCATTTTGTATTAAAGATTGACGATAAAATCTTTTAAATATTCCAAAGAGTTTTAAATACTCAATACAAAAGTGTATTATTATTTTTTGTTAGAAATATTGTTAATTTGAATATAGAATAAAACATTGGTTAGTCAATAAAATTATGGATTAATTTCTGGTAGAATGACAGTGATTTTGATTATCCTCGAGAACATTTGCAGGAAATATGGTGGATGAACTAAAAAAAAAATTACATAAAAATTAAGAGTTATTCATTTCTTCGTTTTATGTCCTGTATAATAATAAACATAATAACATATTAAAAATATTATTTTAATATGTTTTTATTGTTTTTATTCAATATAAAGCGATCATAATTTAGATATCCAATGATTTCAATAATACACATTTAGCCAAATATTGTTTCTTTTGATTCAAAACGTGATAATTATCACGAATATTTATAACATTCTTTTTTTGTCAATAGATGACCCCACTTTCCATACTATTAGAACTATTTTTTGGTCAACAGATGACGCTACTTTCCATTTTGGCAGAATACTAAAGGTGGGTACAGATTGGCCGAACCGCACCTGTATTGTAACGGCGCGATACAGGTTCGCGGAAATAACAACACTACGAACCCATCACGCATCTCCAGCGAACCGCAATAAGAGCGATCTAGTGGCAAACACGTAGTGTACTTATCGGTGATTTTTTAATCTTTGATCTTTCTCTTCTGTAACCAGCTAGACTTGTGATTTTTTTATACATTTCTGCACTTTCACCGCATTTATCGCTAATTTCCTGCCATGCATCTTCTTTCTTTGTTTTTTAAACTGATCAGGATTAGACGGGTTCCATAATACTTCATTATTTTTATATAGTTCAATTAAATTTATCATTTTTCTTTCTTCTTTACTGTCCATTATTACTAAAAAGAAAATAGTAGTCTAATATAACCAAAAGTTTTCTAAAAAATACGGCCATCCGGCCGACTATACAGCAGGGAAGAGAGAACATACCCTGGCGCATTTTCTTTAATCTATGCCCTGGTGTTCCCTTTGCCAATGTGTAATCACAAAGTGATTTTACATTGGCATTGGTAAAGGGATTTTACATTTTACTAGAATGGTTTCCTATTGATTCTTATGTAAATTAATCTGTAATATTTAACGTCAATTTCAGATTTTTAGTAGGCTAAGCAAGGTGCAATGGTTGGCTGCGTGGAAACGCTGCAGCTTTCCACTCTGGAAGACCCAGGTTCGAATCTCACTCTCATCCCTTGAAAATATTTATCATGGGGTCCGGGCCAGGCCCGTCGATCCCCGCCTCCACAATCCTGCTGACCCCTCCGCAGGGATGGGCAGCCTGTGGAAGGGCTTGTTTCACCCCGTCACTTAGTATTCTCCCTGAATGGAAAGTGGCGTCATCTGTTAACAAAAAAAAATGGTTTATGGAATCAAAAGCTTTTGTATAGTCTATAAAACAGATGTAGATCTTTTTATTCACTTCAAGGTTTTTTCAATTAACATTCCTAGATTGAAAATATCTTCTCCGGTATTCATATCTTTTTGAAGACTTTAAATTATGTGACTCCAATATTTGGGACTAGTTTATTTGATATTCTATTTAGGATAATTTTTAATAACAATTTCGTCAAACAGCTTATCAAGCTGATTTGTGAAAGTCAATTTTTTTTTGTTAACAGATGACGCTACTTTCCATTCAGGGAGAATACCTAGATGACGGGGCGAAACAAGCCCTTCAACAGGCTGCCCCCCTGCGGAGGGGTTAGCCGGATTGTGGAGGACAGGAATCGACAGGCCGGTCTGGACCCCATGATAAATATTTTCAAAGGATAATAGAGTGGAAAACCGAAGCGTATCCACGCGGCCAATCCGGCTGACTGCCAATGATTATTGATTTTCATAGACCAGTATGTTTCTTGTGAAATAAATCATGTTAAAAAGGTCAGTAATGAAGCCTATCATTTATTCCTCTTTAGTAATAATCTCTGCATAAATTTAATCTAGATCAACGGGTTTTTCAATTTTTAATATATTAATGGCATTTCTGATTTCTTTAGTGATTGGTGGACTTTCAAAAATTTTCTCAGTCAGAAATATGAATAACTTCAATTTCATACAGACTCTTGATGTATTATATCTATCATTAAATTTTTCTCTTTAAATTTCTAGAAGGATTTTTCCTTTTCTATCTTTAATGTATTTATGAACCAAGATTTATATACGATAATTGTTTTTACAGTGATTTTTATTTTATCATACAATCTTCGCATTTAATCCATCAAAATCATTTTGGCCGCTATATCAGATGCGCAGAATATGCAGTAATGAAACTAAAAAATATTTGACGTTGTTTTTCCCTATATGCTTTTCACTCGGTGAATATTTCCGTGCCCACACGGGCTACTTAGACTCCTGGTGAAGTCAGCCATCAAGTGGAGAATGGGATTCAATGAGTTGGGCCTGGAATCCTCATGAAAATCTGGAAGTGGGAGACCCAGGAATTTGAACCCGTACTCCAGGAACAGCACATTTTCCACCGCGGCCATCCAGCGGCATTTGATGTTCAAAATATAGTCACTGGATATATTAGAGCAGTACTATACTAATGCAACGATTGTATTCCGCCGGATTGGCAGCGTGGAAACGCTTTCGCTTTCCATTCTGAAAGATCTGGGATCGAATCTCGGATCCCATTTCTTGAAAATGTTTATAATAGGGTCCGAATCGGGCCTGTCGATCCTTATCTTTCACAAATCTTACTAACTCCTCTACAGAGGTGTGCAGTTGTGGAAGGGATTGTTTCGCCTAGTCACTTAGTATTCCTCACAGAATGGAAAGTGATGTCATTTGTTGATAAAAAATGTATCGATTACTCAACCCAGAAGTTGTAGGTTCCATTCTGTATCCCAGTTCGTGGAAAATTTATATTATATAATGGGTCCGAATCTGACTTCAATCTCCCTCATCTGAAGCCAGACTGATCACTCTATAAGATGGGAAGCCTGTGGCAAAGACTGTTTTCACCATACCACTTAATAATCAACAAATTAAAAAATGACGGCATCTATTGACCAAAAGATAAACAATAATCATATTCTTCATTTAATTGTCTTCTTTATTTCTAGATTTTATGCTAATTTCCATCCTGTTTAATATTAGGCAGTGTGATTCTTCCATTGTCTATCTTGGACTGTTCACAGACGTTGCAGAATTGGCTATTAGATTAAAATGAAATTCAGTGGCCTGGATCGTAGATTTTCCTAAAAAAATCAAGAAGTGTGCGATCCAAATTAAATCTGGATACTCTTGGTAGGGCAGCATATTTCCATTATTTTCTATATAGCCACTTTTTTTTATTATTATGCCCATTTCCAATCAGGGAGATTACTAAGGGGCGGGGCCAGTTCCAACCACTGGCTGCACCCACACCCGTGGAGGGGGACCGGATGGTGAAGGACGAGGATCACCGGGCCGGGCCCAGTTCCCCGAAAAATATCCGGGACTCGACTCGGGTTCTCTTGCGTGGCGTGCCGACAACACTCGGCCATCCGGCCGCCAATATAAAGTATTATGTGTGATTTGGCGACATAGTGAAACCAATTTTATTTTTGTTAATTAAATACTATTTTAAAATATTTATTTATAACCGTCTAATTTTCATTTTCTATATTATTATTCATATATTTCTAATGATTTTATGAATATCATGGAAGCATTTTATATGTTATGATTCTTTTTTTATGCCTAATCAAATAAAGAATTTCACTTCATCATAATTAAAACACACAATGAATCGAAAATTTACTATTAATTAAATTAAAATATATTCATTAGATTTCTTGAAGTACATCAACAATCAGATTACGACGTCTTTTTAAAAATTGATTTTTGATATAGATCAACAGAAATGAGAAATTAATATTATTTTAAATTTTTATTTAGTAGATTATCTATACAATTTAGTAACATGTATTTATATTGTTTTCTTTAAAAAATTATCATACCGGATTTATATATGATACATCCTCATGCTTTATTAAACTGAAACGTGTATCGACTTGCATACCATACTTGTTTACTATTGGATATCCAATAGCATATATTTATATCACTCATTCATACTATAAACAAAAAGTTTAAGATTTTGATTCTCGTATAAAAGTGAACTATATCCCATTTTTCTTCTTCTTTGTAGTATTAAGAATTTTTTATATGTATATAATTTACTTATTAACATTTAAAATATTATTATAACGGGCCCAGCACCCCGAAAAAACTTCAGGAGATTTGCCTCACCCGGGACGCGAACCCGGGTTTTCTTGCGTGGCATGCCAACGCGTTACCACTTGGTCATCCGGCTGCTTTATATAACCATTTGACCAATGTTTCCATAATTGCCTTCATGGAGACGTTTCGAATTTATACTCAAGGATTCGACTTAAAACACGGATTTTACGCTTCAAAAATTCTGAGTGATTCAGGGCCGGATAGCCGCGTGGTAAAGCTTTAGCTTACCACCCTGGAGGATCCGGGTTCAAATCCGGGTCCCACACCTCCAGTTTTTCAGGAGGGGTCCGGGCCCGGCCCGTTGAACCCCATCCTTCAACCATCCGGTTGACCCCATCATGGGTGTTGGCCAGCCTGTGATGGGCTCTACAAGTGGCCGCCGCCAGATACAGTATATCCCATGAGGATATGGCGGCGTAATCTAATTAGCCTAACCTGAGTGATTCAAATTGTGTGGAAATGTGTTGTATCATGGAGGATCCGGATTCAATTCTCAAGTACCTCATCTTCAGATTTATTTCAGGAATCCGGGCCCGACTTGTTGAATATCATCCTTCATCTCATGACCGATCTTGCTACGGATATAGGCGATTCATGGCCAGCATGAGAATAGCCTTTTCGCTTAGTATTGTAATCTCCGATTGAAAAACAACTTAATATAACAAAGAAAAAAGAAAAGAAAAATAGTTCGTCACTCTAGTGAATTGCTTGTAATATGGTTTGCAATGGCCCTGAATTTAGTATCCGGTGATATTGGAAAGTGTCATTTTTAACAAATGTCACATTTTCTATTCAAATCAGATTCATATGCAGTAGAGTGTTTTGGCGGAGCGAAATAAGGCTTGCCATAGACATCCCTGCGGTAGGATTAGCCAGCGCCCGCTCTAGCATTTATGTCGCTCTGGATAAAAAGCTAAATTCCGCCCCTTAAACATATACTTTTTAAAAATATATATCTTTTATTTTAAATAAAATGATTAACACCAGTCGGCCGCGCTTCAGCTTTCCACTCTGGAGAACCCGGGCTCGAATCTCGGGCCCTACCCCTTGAAAATATTTATAATGGGATCCGAGTCCTGGCCATCGATTCCCGTTCTCCACAATCCGGCTGACACCTCCGAAAGATGGGCAGCATGTGGAAGGCCTTGTTTCGCCCCGCTATTTAGTGTTCTTTCTAAATGGAAAGTGACCTCATCTCTTAACAAAAAAAAAAAAAAATGGTTATCAATATATGGAATAGCCTTCCGGACTGATGAGTTGAAAACATATGCATTTGTTGTTCTCAGTATCTTCGGGTCTACGTATTTATGTGAGTAACGAAATCGCCCATTTATAATTAGAGATAATACACAAGTTGATGCATGATATTCCTTCCTATTCCTGTTTCAAGCAAGTGCACGCAGCGCTCTGCATGCTGTTCTATACAGTGAGCGACTTAGATACCTAGCCTTTTTTATTATTTAATTAAACATACCGCTCTTTTATGGTTGTTTTCTTTAGAATTAAGGATTGCAAATATTTTTTTAAGCTTTTAGGTAAAAACAGTAAATACGAAATGTAAATTCAATGGTAATTTTAGCCAAAGAAAAAAATACGATTAAATAAGTATTTAACTTATATTTTGTCACATTCACAACCAAAATGCCGCCCCGGACAAATATCCGACAAATGTCTGGGTTTCCGCCCCTAGAGCGGGCTCTGGGTCAGCAGGACTGTACAAGACGAGAATAGCCTGACCATATCTAGATCCCATGAATAAATTTTTCAAGGGGTGGGATCCGAAAATAGAATCCAGTCTTCCATAGTTGAAAGTTCAAGCGTTTCCATGTGGCGGATCCGGCTGATAGGAAAATGTCGTTAAAAAATCAAATAAAAAATTATTTAGTGAAATAAATCGATAAAAAAAGAGTTTCAAGTCTATGTTGTTAATGAATATATAAATGTTTCTTTATAATATATATTATTTTAATGGGAAAAGATGATTAAATTAAATCAAGCAATTCTATTCTTTATTTATAAAGTGTGTAATGAGTGTTTAAAATATTTTGGCTAATATTTGGCGAGAATATCTGTTAGTCAGTTTACTTCTCTTTTGTCGTAAGTTTGTATTTTCTTTAAAAACTGAGATGTCTAAACGAGGTAATGTGTTTTAATCGTGTTTAATCGTATTTTTATAAAAGTAATTTTTAAAGATGAACTTAAAATCCATATGAATATCAAGTAATTGTGTTTTAGAACTAATTATTGTACACGTAAATGGCAATTCGTTAAAAAGATTTACATATTCGATAAATAGGAAAAAAATTGCAGAGATGGTAGATTATTATACGCAAAATAAAATTTCAAAACAATATGAATCTATGGGATTAATGATACATGTTTCCAATGTGTGTTTTTTAACATGTTCAATTCGGTGTGGGTCACCTATAGATTACAGGTTTTACACGAAAGATTTGTACTGTATATTACAATATTTTCAAACAGTTTTGTTTTTTGAAGTAGAACTTATTTGGATATTCTATTATAGCTAAACGATTTGTACTGTATATTACAATAATTTTCAAACAGTTTTGTTTTTTGAAGTAGAACTTATTTGGATATTCTATTATAGCTAATATATTTTCAATAAAATGAATAGCTTTAGAATCCTTTTATTACCAAAAAACTTTTATAAATGTATTGACACATTTTTTTTACAAAAAAAATTAATAGTGTGAATTAGCCATCATGGTTAACATGTAGCTTACCTGCTTTGAATAGTTTGTCTTGAGTTAAATTTTAGAATGAATCTTTAACACAGTAGAATTGTCCATTTGTAGGTAAAGATTCATTCCAAAAATTATTACAGCTTTCAAGACAAATTTATTAAAATCACTATGGTATGCATTGTGCTTCATTTAGTCTTTCACAGATTAGCTACATGTTTACCAGCCATCATTTTGTGGCAAACACAAATTAGAATTTATTTCATTAATATTTTTCTATTCACAAATAGATAATTCTATGGTATGCTACAAAATGTAATATCAAACTTATTTAAAATAGATGTGCTTTTATCCAAAAATCAATCATGATATACTTTTATCAAAAATTTGTGTACTGTATATACTACAAATTAAATATGTTGTTCTTTGACGAATAAGACTACTATATTATATTTTTTTTAATTATTTATAAATACAATTTTAAAAGAATATTTTCTGTGGCTTTTATTACTGAAGAACTTGCCTACTCCTGCCCTATATTGCAATAGGACAATTTGTCAGATTCACTTTCCAATCATAGGACTCAGGATACCCCTGCCCTATATTGCAATAGGACAATTTGTCAGATTCACTTTCCAATCATAGGACTCAGGATTCCACCCCTTGAAATATTTATATGAGGGATCCAAGCCCTACTCTTATAATCCAGCTGGTCTCCATAAGTATAGGCAATGTGTGGAAGGGCTAGAATGACATTGCTTATTAGCAAATGATTAAGAACTGAAGTTGAGAGAAATTACAGTAAGCGCCGCTTATTAGAATCACGTTGGTCGTAGCCATTTTGATTCTATAATGCGGCGATTTTATTACTGCATTCGTTTTGCGGCCTACTTTAGTGTTATAGAAAAATAAAAGACATAGTACAGTATTTTTAGACATTTTTATTTAAAAAATCAATTATTTTTGTTTGATTCAAATTATTTTCAAAAAATTATTAATTTTGCTGCTGCATCTCGTTGCGATACTAAATTTAAATTTAATTTCTCGTATCTTTGCAAAATTTTTACCTTTTTGTCTAAAGTCACATCTTTGCATTTGGAAGTCATTGCAAATACAGGTATAGTATAAAAATACAGTACAGCACAATAATAAAATCAAAACCAAAATTGAAACTGCTCCGGACACTAGCTGACCTCCAGCGCCTACCATCTTCAGTTATATTCAAAATATAAAAATGGAACAACATAAAACAATTCTAAAACAATAAACGTCGTAATTTCAAAAACTGATATAGGCAAAGAATAGCTAAGAGGATACAGTTATAGTTAGAAAGGCATATAAAATGCCATAAAAATACAACATAAAAATAGATAACTAATAAAAGAATAAAACTATGGTGGTTAGATTCTACATTGGTGGACTATTAACTTAAAGCATACAATCGGCAGACAACTAGTAATCAAGAAAACAAATACAGTAAATCCTTTAAATCGAATGCACAGGGTCAGTTACAATATTTCTGCAGTGCATACTTCTAGGCCATATCATATCATATCATCTGCCTGCCAAGAATTAATAACAGGTACCCTTTCGCAAGCTTTTAAAATCTCTATTTTTTCAGCTATAAACAGCTCTTTAGGGTCCTGCACTCTCTTGAGAACTTTTGCCTCATCCCATAAAATATTTATATCTTTCTCATAGGCCTTTTGGGCTAAGGCAGTCACCAGGTTCCCTTTCTCCACGTTATCTTTATGTTCACATAACCTATTGTTAAAGTTTCTACTTGTGGCATCTATGTAAACCTCTCTCCAATGGTCTTGGACGTTATCAACCAGTATCTTATAAATTCCCAAGTCAAATCCTACTTTTCTCTTTCCTTATCATCCCTTAACAAGCTAAAAACTGTAGGCGGCCTCTTATAGGTCCATTTCTTGTCATTCTTCTTTAAGACCTTATTTAAGGACTTGTACTCTTGGATCCTATAAGGTATGGAGACCCAATCTAACCTGCTCGGCAAACTGTTCCTCTCAGTACCATCTTGGGCTTGTCTTGGATTAGGCTGTTCTTCAAGTTTCCGTTTCTGTTCAAGAAATAATTTTTGCATAAACCTCAGATTGTAGCCGTGTTTAGCCCCCCACTGATAAATTCTTTCAAGTTCTTCACTCAAATAAAACATCATTACTGCAGTGGGTCAGGGCACACCTAAAGTAGGCTCAAAAAGACGACTTTTTATAAGACCATGGGTCATAAGACCACCTGGGTATTAGAACTGGTGTGTTAGTGGATTTAACAAAGACTGTAATGTCCAGATGCCCAATTTTAGCCAAAATTTTTACATCTAAATAATCAACTATTTTATTACATTCTGCTGTCAACTTTAGTTTAAGGCCATAATGTGGCTTAGAGAAGTGTTCTATTAAATTGGTACTCATACTTCGTTTCTCCCATAGTACAAAAATATCGTCAATGTACCTTGAGTACAAAAGCATTTAGGTTTTAATACTTAAATCTAACTGATTTTCAATCTCTCTCACGACAATTTCTGCCAGGACTCCTGCCATCAGGCTGCTGATAGGTACCCCTTGTGTCTACTGATAAAAAATTCCTTTAAACTTAAAATATGAATCTGGCAAACTAGGTGGGCTAACTCCCTAAGTATCGTAGGGTCCCGTTCCTCCTCTTGGGTAAACATTAAAAAGGAACTATAGAACAACAAGCAGGTGGCATTTAGGTTCAAAGAGGGATAAACAGATTCGAAGTCTAGTACAGACAATCTCTGTGCCTTTGATTTCAATGGAGTGCAAACGTTCTAAGAATTCTTCCGATGACTTGACGGAAAGCTGGTAACCATATAGTTTCTTAACCTTTAACGCTCTAAAAGTAAAAAAATTATCGTTCTTTAACGATCCAAATTATAAATTTGTTATATATGAATGATCAGAAACTTACATGGTTTTTGACTTATGTGGAAATTTTTTAGACAGATTAACCATGTAAGTCAGAGACTTACTATAATTTAGTTTTTAGATTGCTCTTGATCAGTGAGATTATAATTTTTCTTTTATCTGACAAGTGTGAAAAAGCTATAAAAGTTAATTAGCAATGAAAAACTGATACTTATTGAACATTTAGAAAAAAGTTTTAACAAATTAGCTAATGAATATGGAATTGGAAAAAAACATAGGAACATTAAAAAAGCCAAAGGGCAATTGGAGAATTTTGCTAGACAAAATGAAAGTCAGTCATCAAATAAACAAGACTTTATAAAAATTTTGACTCAAACTTGACAAGGCTATGTTGTGTTAGTTTAATTAGAAGGAACATCACTTTATAGACAAATGCATAGAGCTAGTGCAATAATTCTATCAAAAACTGGAATTTAAAAGTGAGTTTAAATCATCATCATCTGGATGGCACTTTGCTGATTTAAAATCATTATGGAATCAGAGCTAGTATTTGAGGGAGAGCAGCTGACTTTAGATTGCAAAGCTGGTGAATATTTTAAATTAAAATTTTTTGATTTTATTCAGCACAAAGCCTTATGCCAGAACAAATAAATAAAATGAATATTGGAAACATTATTCATTCATATTCTTGCATCAGAATTGGAAAAAGTGCTCTCCAGATCACCAAACAGAATTTATTACTATAATGTTTTGTTCTAATTCCACAACCATAAATTAAAGCTAGAATGCCTTAATGCTTTAAGTTAGTAATTTGTAACCTTTTTACTTCTGCATATCTCTTAAGGATCTAAGGCCCTAAGCCATTTTTATAATTTGACCCTAAAAAAAACCACACACATTATGAAATATTTTACTTAATTTACAAATGAAAAAATATACAAGTCCTAAGCCATTTTTATAATTTGACCCTAAAAAAAAAAAACCACACACATTATGAAATATTTTACTTAATTTACAAATGAAAAAATATACAATTAGAAATTTTAATTAGAAGGTTAATGCTGTATTTTAACAACTTGCTTTTTAACATTTGATTTTATTTCTAAGAGATAATTTTTAGGGCAGATTCTACATTTCTTAAATAATTACAGATCTCCTACCTTCTAGTAATAGTAGTAGTCATGGACTCTCAGGGATCTGTGGATTACAGATTAAAAACTGCTGTTTTAAGAAAATAAACATGGATGATATTTAATGTTATAATCAGGAGAAAGTGTGGAATGGAATAGAAAAATCAATTTTTATAAATTGCTTTCACAATAATTTTATCAAGCAGGTTGAATATCTTTTGCTAGAAAATCTTTCCATCAAAACTATTCTCCTAGATAATTCTCTTCATATCCAAAAGCAGATTTTATTGAGAGAAAATAACAAAAATAAATGATGAAATATTGGAATAATGGTTAAAATATGATAAAGAAGTGAAAGAATTTTAAAAAGGAAATAACAGAAGAATTACTTGATAAGAACAAATGAAGATGAAGCAGCTGATTTAAACAGATTATCAATTTTCCATCATCATCTATAATAGGCAACATACTTTTATATCCTCCTCAGTCCTGGAGTTCCCTATAGGAAAAACACATTTTAAATTTTTGTGCTTAATCTATTTAATATTTTTCAATTTGTTTGTTTTGTTGTGCAACAACAAAAAATCGAAATTGAAAGAAATGCTAGAGTTCTAAAACTAAAAAAAGATGAGTAACAGTAAAAATCTGTAGTATGCATTACAAAATTTTTCTCAGGACTGAGGAGGATAAGGAAGAAAATAATGATTCAATTTTCAGATATTTTTTTTTTATAACAGATTCAATTAGTTATAAAATAAAAGAAAAAAAATTACTAATTATTTTAATTATTATTAAAATTCACTAATCATTGTATATTTTCCTATCATCATATAAATGTTATTCAACAGAAAAATAAAATATATTATACTTATAACATTGGCATTTATATAATACATACATTGTTTTAGAATATATTGCACAGTTTATTAAATCAGCCTCGTCGTTCATTTTCCCTTTCTCTTACAAAATCAGAAAATTCATGATTTTCCATAACATCAGTAACAAACTACAGTGAAACCCCCGCTCGTGCGTTCCCATATCATACGACTTTCCTGCTTTAAACGTCTATTTTCGGAAGTCCGAGCATTTTCTTATACATGCAATGTAAAACTTTCCCTTTTCCTACGTTTTAATTATATAACGTTTTTATTATGACGTCATCAGAGTTCTTTTTTTTATTATGACATTATCAGAGCTTCCCAGTTTCGTGCGTTTTCCCGGCTCGTTCGACTTTTCGGGCCGGTCCCCGATGTTTCAAAATCGGGGTTATATATATTTGTGGGTCGGAGGTATAGGGCACTCACTGTATATGAATTATTGAGATTCTACTTTATATAAATATTTAATAGAATATACATAATACAATGATTTAAACAAATGAAATTTTGTTTTACTAGAACAAAATTTAACTTATGATCACTATGTATTCAAATAAAAAATTTGAATAAATTTTTTTAGAAATTTTAGATCATTTAAAAAGTTAAAAACTAGATTATAAATATGATATGATATTAATCACTTCCTAGCAGGAAAAATGGTTCAATTACAAAAAGAAAATGACTGAAGAATTGTTTCCAGACTTAGTCATTTCATTTGAACAAGGATTAATTTAATCATCAAAAAGAACAAAAACATATAATTTTATCTGAATATCAGAACATTTTAAATTATAGAGATTGAAATCTGATTTATTTATATCATGCAGCTCAAATAATAATTGGTTATTTCAACCTATTACAGTAAAACTTCATTAATTTGAAGTACTTGGGACCAAAAACATCAGGTTTCAAATTATATGAATTTCTAAAAGAATTTTTCTTGTTTATTGGATATATTTTTTAAATTTGTTACAACGAATCTTACTTCTATTTATAATGTGTGTAAATTAACAATTATTGCATATTTGTAAAAAGATTTTTCTGAATTTGTTCCACAATGATTGATTATATATACATAAAATAAATGCAATTACTATTTCAAAATATGCTACTAAATGAAAAATAGAGTATTTCTATACTTTGATAATATTCTACATTCATTTTTAAGTCTACATTTTGTTATTTCAAAATTAAAAATAAAATTTTTAAATATTTTAACCTTGAATTCTGATAATTTTTTCAGAATATGACCAAGCTTCGATTATATATCAACAATAGAGTATTTTCTGATATCATCAAAAGGTATAGTATGAAAATACATGCATCATGCATACCTTATTATTGAAGTGGTTATGTTACAGACCACCACTATATTCAAATTTCACTGCAAAAGGAATCACAATATTTTTTATTTGTTAATCCACTAACAACCACATCTGTTTTAAACATGAGCAAGGGTTTTCCCTCAACATACTAAGCATGTTTAAACACCTGAAACCGAATTCAAATTAATATAAAGTTATTCCCGTATATAACATGTGCTCAGCAGTTTTGTACATAGCCTGGAAATGCTGCTTATAAACTCAATACAAATGCTTTCATCTAGGAAAAAATTTTGAAGTTGTATTTATTTTTTCCAAAGACCAAAGCAAACCAGCACACCTTTTGTACTTCAATTTTTGTTATTCAAAAGAGACTGATGTTTTCTAGGTGATATCTGAATTGTGTATGTACAGCATTTTTATATATCAACACTGTATTCACTCTTAATTTCCTCTTTTAGTTTTATTTTCAATACTTACAGTATGAAATGGGAAATTTATTGTTAATTTTTATTTAAGCTAGCAAATTATTTTATAAAAATATCTTATTACTGTAAAGTTGATATATAATCCATACAAAAGTTGACAGACTTCCAATAAAGAATAGTCTAGAAGTCTTACTTTTTATGGTCTAATATGATTAAGCACTGACTGAATCTATAATGCATTTTTTGAAATGAAAAATTTCAGTTTTTCAAATATAGTATTATAAACTGCAGTTTTAAATTGTTATTGATATTTATAAAAATGATTTTACTTCAGTATTAGATAAAAAAAAAGATGATATAAATTATGTATATAAAAACACAGCACTTCTTGCAGTAAAGTATCAAACTAAATTTATTAGCTTAAATACAAGTGAACGTTTTCGATGTGCTACACATCCTCTTCAGGCACGCAAAGACATTAATAGAACCGGGACGCTACTTTACACAGCATTGCCAAAACAACCTTGACGTTTCAAGCTGTAAATTACTTACACGCACCAACCTAACCCCTTATTCTGGTTATTTGTGTAAGGGGTTAGATTGGTGCGTGTAAGTAATTTACAGCTTGAAACGTCAAGGTTGTTTTGGCAATGCTGTGTAAAGTAGCGTCCCGGTTCTATTAATGTCTTTGCGTGCCTGAAGAGGATGTGTAGCACATCGAAAACGTTCGCTTGTATTTAAGCTAATAAATTTAGTTTGATACTTTACTGCAAGAAGTGCTGTGTTTTTATGTATTTAAGTAGTCTTAGTTGAAGCAGTTTAATTATATTGTTAAATTATGTATTTTTTCTTTATTTTTTTATACTAATTATACAAATGTCAAATTTTCTTTGAAACATTTATAGCAAATAGTTAATGTGCAGCATAAAATTTCCATTGTTTATAGAAACAATATTATTTTTTTCAAAGATTTTTAATATAGATAATTATACCATTATCTAAAAAAAATAAACACAGTCATGACATCAATCTGTACTTCTAGCAATCAATGCTGAGTGACTATTTCTGTTTGATTATTGTCATGAAATTGTCTTTGCATGTTTTGATTTTATTTGCCCATCTTTTAATTTGCTATTTGAATAATATTTTTGAGAATATTCAAATAATGGAAAATTTCCTATTAAAATTTCTAATATTCAGTTACATTTTTACACTAATAAAAAATCAAGATGTTGAAAATTATGAAAATTTTTCTCAGTGTTCTTTTCTAAATTTTGAGAAGAAAATTATATAAAGATAAATAATTTCATGACTAAATACAATAATTACAGTAATTATAGTAAAGATTCTATGTAGTGTAATTTATGATCACATATGCATTTATTTCTATATTTAATGTACAATAAAAATAAATATTGTAAGAATACTTCAAATTATACAATTTTGAATTATATGGTTTTTCAAAGGACAGTTGTTAATTGGATAAATGCTTTTGATTTTAAATTCATAATATTCACATATCTGTAAAGAAACTTTTCTGACATTTCTTAATATTTATTTTGCTATTTTATATTTTTAATGTTTCAATGGTCCTTACTGAAATTGTTAAATCTGTTTTTGGATCCACTTCAAGTTTGCTCACATCATTGTTAGGAGTCAGGTCATCCTTCATCTGATGACAAATCCCACCAGTGATACAAGCAACTTCAGATAGATGCAAAAATAGATTTAACAATATTAGTAGGGGAAAACAAAATAGTAACACTGAAAGGAAAAAAGAATCTGCATAAACTTCCTTAATTATATATTCCATGAAAATACCTTAAAATAAACTACATTTCCTTGAATTTTTCTGATACTAATATTAAAAATACACAAATGTAATGTAAATTTATATATATATATGCTACGATAATGCTGAACTTAGATAATGTCAGCATTATCCAGATAATGTTGACCTTATCCAAAATGGATAATGTGGATACCTTACTCATGGTGGATAATGTTTAATAAGAAGTGGCTGTTTATTATTTTTTGATGTTCATCTGGATAATACTGATAATATCCATCCACTTTTGGATAATGTCACATTCAAAGTTTGAAGAAATAATTGTACAAGTGCAATTTTTGTTTATTGACTTCATGGCTGTGTATCTGTGTAGACAATCGAAATTAGGCGAGAGGATACATGCAGATCCTAGAGTTTAGGCGAGGAGTAATACATATGGACTGATCAAAAAGTCGTCAAGAATTCCGGCCCAAACATTAATGCAGTCCTGATGTTGAGAGCCAGGAGGAAGTCACACTCGAGGATTTTCCTCAGCCCACACATGGCTGTTGTGGTTAGTTAGGTATCGCTCCTGTGAAATACATGCCTTGTCTGTGAACAAAACTGTTCCCTGAAAATTTGCGTCTTTGGTAATCTTTCAACATAGTGGAGATGAAGCACAATTCAGCCGACACAAATTGGTTTAATTGGTAAGTCAAACTTCTAAGGCACAAAGCACAAAATCTATGCTCCGGAAAGGGTGCATTCTGAGGACAAAAAGTGCTTGTCTTGTGTCTATCATCTCCTGAAGTTTGGCAGTAAAGTTTTTGATCACCCTTTATTATAATTTTTTATATATGGTAAATTTTACTATCTTATTATTTTTGCATTTCAGTTCAGAAATCCTCATTTTATTGCAGTGTATTGTAGCCATTTGTGTTTAATTTTACAGCCTTCAACATTACCTATTTCTTATTGGTTAATGTCAAGTTTATCCAGATAAGGATGAAAACAAGATAAATTACTTTATTACTTTCTATTTCTGTCTTTATCCACTGTACTTGGATAATGTTGATATCTCTCGGTTAATCTCGTCATTAACCAGATTTCACATATTACCGTAATGTGTTTGCATGTGCGTGAGTGTGTATCTTGTGGTTGCCAAATAAGACAATGTAACAATCATTTTATATATTTTTCAATTTTCTTTGTATATTCATAAAAATACACAGATATGTGAATGTTCATATTTAAAATATACGTGAAAATATTAATTTATTGGACATTTCATAAATAAAATTGGAAGTCTGTACATTTTCAACAAATAAACATAGTAACCTCTTCTATATAATATGAAGAATATAGGCACCAATTCCAATGGTCAATGAGGACAATTGTCCCCAGGGGAGCATCCATAAATTACAAAACTATTTAAAGCATTTTTGATCCCTCTTCGTAAATTTTTCATCACATCGAACATGTGCCCCATGATCACAAGATCATAAATTTAAAGACACCTCTTATTAAATGTTTTTATCCAATTTTATGTAAAAAAACAGAAAATATTCTACACTGTTACTTATATTCTTTAATTTCCAAATAAATCTTCAATCTGGATATAATCTTAAAAATAGATATATCAGGTGTGTAAATATGAAACCGGAATTTGCCAATAAATGGCGCCATATGTCAATGTACCTTTCATCAAACTGCATTGTTGGTGCCATTGTTTTCTTTTGACATCTGTCAACAACATTAATTCATAATAATACAAGTTTCATACAATAATACATGTTTTTTACGTGTTAAAAATGTCGACTTTTGTGCCTACATGTTACGATTTGCTGACATCATTGATTTTTTGTCATCATTTGAAGAAAACTGCTGCAGAATCACATTGAATGCTTGTCAAAGCTTACAGTGAGCATGCTCTTGGTAAATCACAATGTTATGAGTGGTTTAATAAATTCAAAAATGGTGATTTTGATGTGAGAAACGAAGAACGTGGAAGACCACCAAAAAAGTTTGAAGACAATGAATTGCAAGCATTGTTGAATGAGGATGATGCTCAAATGCAAAAACAACTCATGAATCAATTGAATGTGTCACGAGAAGCCGTCTCCATACATTTAAAAGCCATGGGAAAGAACACCGGCTGATTGGGTTCTACCAGAGGCCGGGGAGGCTTGCTTCCTAGGGAATCACAAAACCTCGGGGAGTTGATCCGAGCATTTTTGTGATGTGGCATCGCGGCAATCTTATAAGCTCATTAAATGGCCCTTGAATTAAAATGAGTTTGACATGCCTATTATACAGTATATTTCATTCAGATTATTCGCACGGATGTGGCTATTATTATTCTTTATAAATTTCTTTTTCAAAACTAATACGTGTTAACACACATTCTTAGATGTATGGATTACCAAAAGTAATCCATACATCTAAGAATGCGTGAAATCTAAAGAAATTGTTCAGATTTTATTTTAAGGCTATATGAATTATTAATAATACTGGAATTTGATCAATAAAGTTAATCATCTACATATCTTCCACATAATTAAATATTTGTTGATTAATTTCGTTAATGGCTTTGACTAATGCTAAACTTATCGCAGTATGTCGCGAGATATCACGTGTCAGGATATTAAAAGCTGTTATAGAATGCATGATTATAAAGCATCAAACAATCGAGAGATACAGCACTACTCATGGACAATAAAAATTTTTTTAAATAATAAGCAGGTTTGCCGAATTTGATATCAAACTGTGCGTCTTTAAGAATCATTTTTAAAACATACAATTATGTGGCACTAATATCAACATTATGGGAATCTATAGCACTAACGATTAAATATGCAGAATATAAAATTTTAATTTTTACTAGTAGATTTACCAAACTTGATATATGTCTGTAAACTTCTCTATGTTAATAATTTAATTATAAAAACAGTACCAAGTATGCAATATTTTTAAATATACGGTATTACGTATTATAATATTCCACAATAAATTTTTTTCTATATTAAAAGCTTTATTAATGAACGAAATGGCATCATTAAATATTCGAAATTTTAAAAATGATACCGATACAATACAAATATAAATTTTATATCAAGGTTAATTCGAGAGAAAAATGCATCTGTTAAAATATTGAATACCGAAATGGGATTGGTGGTTATGCTTAATTAGATCAGAATCTAGAGCATTATATAAATGGCAAACAAAATGCAATTCCTGTTTGAGAACGTTTGGAAACCGTTATGTTGAAGTTTCTCATTGCATTCGTTGTTTTGCCAACCATAGCCTTGGCTAACGAAAAATGCGTATACACTAAAGAAGAGAAGAATAGTCATTCAATCATTTGCAGTGAGTATTTATTTTTTTGTTGCAATTTTATTCAGTATATATTAAAAAAGTCAAATATCCAGAGACTGTTTTCGTAATTTATTATAATAATTTCAGAACCCAACTATCTGGATAACTTTGATAAGATGCTGAATTGTTGGAAGACTATTTCCAAAGAGGTAAACTTTAATATATGAAATTGGAGTTTAATTCTTGAAATTGTATGTGATGCATTCTATGCAAACATAATTCTATGGTTTTTTCATAACTGTAATAATTAATATTTTATTTTTTAAACAGACCAGAGAGTCGTTCCATAAATGTTCCAGCAAAATTTATAAATCATTCAAAGATAGCGATTCTTTAAGTTCACATATAAAGATCTTCTGCGAAAATTGTTTCGTGACAAAGTGGGTAAGTACGCGAAAATTTAATTTTTTAGAAATAATTACGTCTCTCTTGTCTAATTTCTAAACATTTTAAAATATAAAAATTTTAACGTCGAATTTAACAAAATTATTCATTTATATTTAGATTTCGAATTGTTTGAAAATTTATCCGGAAATTAAGGTATTTTATATTACTTCAATAAAAATTTCGAATTAATTTTATGTAAATGATCTCTTTTTCTTATTTTTATTATTTTTTAGAACTGTGCATTGAACATTGAACAAAGTGAAAAAGAAGAGAATTCTGAAAGAAATAGTATTATTATTAAAGGCATTAAGAAAAAGGAGGAAAATTCTATATTTGTGATTAAGGAAAAAAAATTTTATTAATTCTTATTAAGAATGAAATTAAAGGGGAAAAAAACAAAATGTAATTTCAGTTATTTCTAAAGTAGAATAAAATTTTCTTGGATTTGCTTGCATTAGATTTTGTTAATGATTATTTTAAAAAATTCAATTAAATGTAAAATGATAATGTATCATATTATCTTTTCAATAAACTTATCAATAATATTTTATACTTAACTGACGAAATAAAACCTATAATTTTATGTTTAAAGTTCCGCAGTAACAATTACAAGTTATCACTACAACTGAGAGATAATATTCAAAATTTCGTATTTTTATCTACATTATATAAATCAAGTCTTACAATTGACTTTTGATTCAGAAATTGGGATATAGTGTCTCACTCATTTTTTGCTCTGATATTTAATTTTCACCTTATAAATAAGCAAATTTGTATTTTTATTCTATTATATTTACAATAAATTTTATACAATAAATTTACATTCACAATAAAATTTGTTTAATTTTCTGTGGCTTATTGAATAGGGAAAAATCAGAGAAAAATTATATAAGAAATATGCTATATAATAGTTTTTTCACTAAATCATATCAAATCTAACGATTTCTTTAATTTATTAATCCCAATCCCAGGATTAAAAATCCTAGTATCAAATCTTACTTGAGTAATGCTGATCAAAATTCTGACAGTCAAAATCCTGAATGGTGAAATCCTTATCAAGTCAAAATCTCAAATGATTGAAATCTGGACAGACCAAAATTCTGAAAAGATTGAAATCCCAACCAAATTAAACACTGAATTCTCCTCAGTTAAGACATATATTTATAAAATAAATTCAAAAATTTCATATAAATTCATGAGATATAATTCTAAAAGTGTGAAACTTTTTCCTATTAAATATTGGGAAAAACAGTTCTGGAAAATTTAGTCTAAATTAATTTTATGTATGATATATTTGTGATTATTTTTATTGTTACAGTTGATCATTATCTATAAACTTCAATAGTTTAAATTTTCAGAAAAAATTCACATCAATAAGAATATTCTTTTTTGATTAGAATATTTAAAAACAAATGGAAGTTGCCGATATCAGCAAGTTGCCATTATTTTATCATATTTTGCTATCAAGTGTACAATTATCAATTAACATAGCCTTCCCTGAAAAAACCATAATGGATAATTATAGTAGTTTTTTTGATTTGAACATGTACATCAAGTTTCATCAAATTCAGTAGAGAAGCTTATTCTCTACAAGCATGCAGAATAATTTTTTGCAAACTTTTGATATAAAAAAATAAACATTTAGAGATTTTTAATAATATATTTAAAAATAAATTATTAATTTAATAATAAAAATATTAAACAAGCATATTTTTCAATTAAAATGCAAATATTAATATAATATGCAATTAATATACTTATTCAGCATACAATAAATTTGAATAAATATATTTTATTAAACAAAAATGAATGGCAAGCTGAATAAACTTGTACTAATGAGTAAGTCAACATACTGAGAATTTAAAATGGCAAATAAATATATAAATTTACATAAGATAATTATAAATAATCACATATTATCTTGAAGTGTTTAATCAACAATTCAGTTCTTTCTTATAATTTTGTTATAATGCAAATAATTGCTGTAACATTGAATACCAAATATCAAGGTATAAGTAATAAACATTTCATAATTATTTAACCCTCTTTACATCTTCAGATGACTTTAATTAATTTTCAATGACATTTTCATATTGAAATATTTTATTTTTTAAAAATTACTTATTAAGAGAAATATATGAATCCAATAATCTAAATACATGTTTGTGAAATGATGCAATATGATATAACAGCAGAGCAGGTGATCAAATACATACAACAGAGATGAGACATGTCATATTTGATATTCTAGACTTTTGAATAGTTCTATTTATGTAAGTACTTTCTATGTAATATTTATTGATCAAATATACATGCAGTTATTCAATTTATCTAAAAGAGGCAAATTGCATATAATATAAAAAATATAAAAATTAAAAAACTTAAATTATAAATCAATACATGTAATTTAAGACAATAATAGCATCATTTTAAATTTTAGCCCAGAGCAAGCTCCATGGATGCAAACAAGAGGTTATGTACTGCTATTCAAATATGTAATATGTAATTTCTACATTAATATTTTTTTAAAAAGTCTTTGAATGTACAATTATATGTAAAAATGACTATAGATATTATTTATTATAATATAATACAGTTCAAGTCATTAAACTTCATCAATAGTTATTTTCTTGACAGGTCATCTGAAATCAATGAAACACAACCATATCAAACATCTGAAGAAAATTGATCAATCAATCGCCAATTGTTTTAAAAAATTTCATGTATTCAAATTTTATTAAACAATAATTTTATCACAACTGAAAGATGTATTTATATTTATATTACAGTTCTCTGGTAATAACATCATCATCTTTGGTAATATTAATTCCTTTAAAACATTACGAAATTTGTAGTATTTAAATACGTATTTAATTATTAAAAGGATTTGTAAATAATCAACAAAATTACAGTACTGTATTTTATATATAGCAAATTTCTGTTAATTTAATTGGTACTCTTGACAATACTTTATGGTCATATTTTGAGAATAAACAAATTTATCTAATTAGCTACATACACATATGATTCCATAAAATCTTAAAATGTTGGATGAGATCTAATAACGAAAATCGGAACGAAAACTCATTAAATCAATACTATCATAGATTATTATTAGATAAAAAATCATAGATAAATCAATATCATTAGAATAAAAGTTCTTTTAATTTTTTCTTTAATTATATATAAGAGAAATAAAATCAATTACCTAGTTCTATCTCTTAAATGAACCAAATGATTTTCATTCCCCCTTCTCTTCATTTCCGATGTTGATAATTTCGTAACCGGTAGTAATAAAATTAGAGACATCTGGTGGCTAGAAATACAATTAATTAATAAAGTTTAATTTTTATTTTAGAAACTATATAATAACAATTAATTAAATATTATATCTATTTGAATTAAATTTTAGTTTAATATAGAATTATAAATATGATCTCAATTTTCGTCCAATTTTTGTTTTTAATATTAAAAAAATAGTTAATTAATATACAGTAAAAATAGAGATGATGATTTTTAGCCCGTTTTTAGCATTTTGAATTGTGAATTTATCATTTTGTAGTATTTATAAGTTTCGCATTTTTATCATTTTAGAGAATTTTGTGTGAAAATTTGGTTTTTAAACTAATACAACTACCTGGACCATATAATAATATAATAATTGCATTAAATGATTTAAATCTCAAAAATATAACAAAATACGTTAAAAAAAAAATAGCAAAGACTTCAATAATTTTAACTGTCATAAAATTAAAGCTATGGTTCAATTAACTTACATTTAAGAATTTAATTAATAAAACAAGGAATTTATGTTTCATTCATCATTAACAATTAGATTGACAGTAAAATTACAAAAATAAAGTTGTAAATATGGAATGAAATCTTCTTCCCAACAAGATTCAATCAATGGATTCAATTTATTTCAATTTTCATTAAAATAATTGTTTTTAAAAGGGTGAAGAAGTCATTCAATAATTTACAAATCCAATAAAATGATATCATATAATAAATTTCTACATCCTTCATTCTGATATTCCTGCCTGCTACAATTAGACTGTATTTACTGAAAAATATTTTTAGGATATACACCAGCCATTCTCAACCTGCGGCCTGTCAAACTTTTACGTGCGGCCCGGAACGCACAGTCATGAATTTAATGAAAGCGCGGAATTCTTCTCCCACAACCAAAAATAAAAACAAAAAATTCTGCTATTAAAAAATTTTTTTAAATCTGAAAATATTAGAATTTTCCTAATTTAATAAGTTCTTTCTGATGCACTCATAAAATTTTTTTCACGTGACACCAACCGGTTACCGACTGCTGATATAGCATGCTGCGGCCCGCTTAATATAACAAACAAATATATGTGGCCCGAGAAAAAAGAAAAGGTTGAGAACCGCTGATCTACACTATTAGTTGGAGCCAACGATCGTTGGTTGGAACCCAGATGCATATTAAACAAGACTGCTTCAGCAAAATCTGGAAATTTTATCTTTATTACCAATACATCTTTAAATTT
This sequence comes from Olivierus martensii, assembly GCA_000484575.1. Lineage (NCBI taxonomy): Eukaryota > Metazoa > Arthropoda > Arachnida > Scorpiones > Buthidae > Olivierus > Olivierus martensii. The sequence goes on from AYEL01079001.1 coordinate 31,732, forward strand.
ATAGAAAAATCTAATATACTTCTTTATTCAGTTTAATTCTTTTAGTCATGTAATCATGAAAATACTTGTATCCTTCTATAAAATTATCTAAGCTCACATATCAGAAAACGGAATTTTGCTTTTATTTACTGACAAAGACTTAGCGTCATTACTCTAACTGCCAGCAACTACTGGATTAAAAAATGCAAAGTGCATTCATCTATAAAATTTTCTAATTTTCTGTCATGTGACTAGAAAGTTTCTATAATATTTTTGCATGCATTCTGCAAACTGATTTTATATATTTTTTGTTTAGCTTTTTCATTCTTACAGGATTTTAACATAACCAAAAGTGTCCGTAAGCAACCAACGAATAGCATATCTCGAGTTTTGTATCCATAGATATAATTTCATTTCAAAATAATAAAACAAGTGAACTAGCTGAGTAATCAACTTACAAATTTTCAGTGAACACATTAGAGTTTCTAAATCACTGACATTTTTTATAATATTGTGTTTGATGGTGTATTGATATTTTATTTCTTACATCTTAAATAATTCGCACTACAGTTAACCTCTTTTATAACCAGCATTGAAACAAGAAGATCACAGTTATAACGAGCGAATACTAATTGCAATCTTCATCTACAGTAAGTAATTTACATATAAAACTTTCATATTTATAATGAACAATTTTTCATGTATACCTTACAAAATAGTAAGTAATTTTTTTCTTATTAATAATATTTCCCCTTATTCATATATTTTTCCAAAAAATCAAGATAAATTAATATTATATATTTAAAATATTATTTTCGATGGGGCAAGGACTTGCTGAGGATCGCTTCACTTTCTACGAAAATATACGAAAATGGCTCGATAACTGGTTTGCCTCAAAAGAACAGTATTTTTGGCGTGGCATCCACGCATTGCCAGAAAGATGGGAAAAATGTATAACTAATAAATGGCCAATACTTTGAATAAAATACTCTTAAACAATTATCATATGATGAACGTGTACTTTTTACTAAAAAATTCCAATTTCATATTTACACACCTGATAGGTCTTATATCTCTAAATATGTTACATTAGAGATTATCCATAAATTCTATCATACTATTTTGAATACTTTTTGACTCCCTCCTATCTCTGTCATTTTTTTTTTATCACACTAAGCTTGACTCCAATTAGAGAATTACTCCAAATTTGAAGATTCTCCCCTTCTACTTAAAAATATTTTCTCCATTTTTATATAAAAATAAAAGAAATATATATATAAAATAGCACAAAATATGAATTAATTTACACTAATACTTTGTTACACTGCATTCTTTAACTTCCAAATAACCTGCAAATAATTTAGATGTACTATAAATATCTTCGAATTAGATGCCTTAAATTTTATAATAAATTTATCTGTAAACATATTACATTACAGTCTTTATTTTCAAACAATTGAGTATAAAAATTTCATATATAATAAAGGAAATTTTTATTCATAAAAATGTAAAGCTAACCCTTTTTACAATGTGACAATTTATATGACTTTTTCCCTTTATGTTAATCATCATTATACATCTATTATAATTCCATCCCTAACAGAATATCATTTATGAATACTCCTCATGCAAATTTGAACACAGAGATAAAAATATTTTTCATCTGTTTTAAATTTATATTTAAATGCACATAAAAGTATTAATTTATAAATGGCCATACATAACCACGCATTTTTAACTTATTCTGTGCCTACGTTGTGAATAGACATCATGATCTATATACACTATGTCTTTGCAGTGTTTATCAAAATAAAGTGATAAAATTACCATAAATAAAATATTAAAAATAATGTAATCCTGATTTTATTAATCCAGCAATTGCAAATTAGTTCTTTTGTGTTTATTAGTTGAAAATATCAATGCCAATATACTATGAATGAAGTGATGAATTATTAGATTTCATAAAATTTTCCAATTTTTAATTGTCCTTTGTATGAGCAAATCCCTTTTATAAAAACTTTATTTATTTATAAAGTTTTTAGCTTATTTATGATTATATACAGTATAATATTTTTTAGCATTAAACAATATCTTTAATACAGGAATACCTCGATTATCACGATTATGTTGCCACGAAAAATACCGCAATAATTGAATCCGCGATAATTGGGATAAAAATGCGTATAAAATGGGTGATCATTGCCAAGGATTTTAAAAATATATTAATTAAATTTTATGTATGAGGTAAAAAAGAAGTGTATTGAAGGAACTAATCTTCTAAATTGATTACTCTACATTTCTTCTTGACAGCTATAGCCTTGATATCATCCTTGTTTCTTTTAGCATTCATTGTAGGGGTAAATAAGAAGAAAAATAAATATCCACATGTACTTCAAGTAGAGGTGAATAGTTACTGGTGAATGGTGAGCAAGATCGGAAGAGCAAGTAAGTTGGTTAGTTACTGGTGAATGGTGAGCAAGAACAATCGGATAAAAATGAAGAGTAGTCACTCAAACTAAATGTAATTCTGGTTACATATGTAGTGGGCTACATCTCACGGCCACGATAATTCAAATTTGGAGCACAATAATTCGAATTTTGGTATCAAATTATAAACCGCGATAAATTGAGATGCAATAATCGAAACCGCGATAATCGAGGTATTCCTGTATAATTTGATAACAATAATCGAAACCGTGATAATCGAGGTATTCCTGTATTAATTAATAGACACTAAAAATAAGAAGAAAATTATGAATTAAAAATAAAAAATGACAGAGATATAAATGACAAAGTAGAAATGATACACATGAACTAATAGAATAATCTGTCAAGTATGATCCAACTTTGCTAAGATTGACTAAAAAATAATGAGAAAAGTAGGGATAGATGTAATTTTTAGCTGCTAACCAATCATATTTTCAGAAATCATCATTCAAATAAAATATTCCAGTAGTCCAGAAATATCAATATCTATTATATCCATGGAAAATAAATCTACAAGCCAGATAGAGGAATATGTCAAAAAAATTTCTAGGGCATTAAAAGAGAATTTCTAAACATAAAAGAGCTATAGCAGCAAATAATCTCAACAATGACCAGCTAAAATATTTTATGAAGTTGATCTTGCAGTAAAGTGAGATCAGTAGAAATTATAAAACATGTCTCTAATTCGAGAGATGCCTATATTGCAAAAGCCTTATTACATATTGAAGAGAAGAGAATGAACTGTTATGATCAATGAAAATACATTAAGGCAGTGTCATTGTCATGGAAGTGGTGCATATGAAATGCCAATATATAATAGGAAGTGTTTATTTTATCAGATCAAAATTGTATAATTACACTTATTTAATAATTCTGAATACTTTTATTTTTACTTTACTTTCCCATGTATGATGCACTATGTGATGCATGTTTCTTTTAAAATATATGTTCTGTTCAAATGTGTTAAAAGTGACATTTGTTCTATGCTCTATTTTGATGAAATAAAAATGATCTTATGAGATTAAAAGTATATATTGAAAATATTTTTAATGTATAAACTGTGTCTAAAACATTGCTGCCCAGCCAGGGTGAAGTAGGGTCAATTTTAGGTCATCACAACTAAGTGTCATTTTTGGTTTTCAAAACTGTTTATTGTTTTACATAAATTAGTCTGGTTACTTTTTGGTTAAGTTTTTCATTTTCTTCTTAAAAATCAAAAAAATTTATTTCATATAATGGAACAGAAATTAATCTTGTATTATAATTCTTCAATTTGTGATTAATTATAGAAAAAGCATATATTGTAAGTTACTCTAAACTGTAACAGCAAAAAGCAAAGAATTTTCTAAATATTTTATTATAACTGTAACTAATCATGTTTTACTAGGAATATAATAAATCCTATATAATTAACAAATCAATATTCATCAAATGCAGATTAAATTAATTTTGTAAAGGTTTTATGCATTTTAAAATATGTCTTTGTTTACTAATGTTTAGAAAAAAATTATAAAAATCAAATTTTTGATACTAGAAGTAAAAATGCTTTATGTACAAAGTATTATTTTCTTGAAGAAAAACAGCTTACAAAGCAAAGCATTTTGACAAATTTAAAATAAAAATCAGTTAATTACAACAAATATAATTTGAAAACTATTTAAAATAAACATATGAAAATTTGTTTCTGCAGCTTCTGATGATGAATCTTATGAAAAAACCCAAAGTTATCAGACCATTAGTTTTATTTTCTACAGAAATAATGTGATTGTTCAAAACAATTTTTATGCAAATTATGCAGTTACAGTAAAATTCAGGGGAAAAAAAAACACATATTCTAAGAACTTTTTGATGCTGAATCTTGAGTTATAAGTGAAATTTCTCATTCTTGACAAAAAAATTTTACTCATAGTCAAAAAATTTGCATATTTTATTAACAAAAATAAAAATTCCATTCTGAAAAATATCCCTGGGAACATTCAAACAAAGTTACAGCTTTATCATATACTGGAATATTTTGTATTTCTTTGCACTTTTCTGCTTCTGCACTATTGCAAAACAATTACACTCAAAAATTAGCACAAGACTGCAGAAATTACTTTATTTGACAAACGTTTTCAACCCTCCTTCGGGGTCATCATCAGGTTTAATACTAACTTTTTACAAGATAAACTTATAAGGCAGATTTTTCTTATCCCCTTTGTTTACACATGCACAGTGAAAAACGGACATACCATACATCAACGTATAATTGTAAACACCTATCAACTAGGGTGTCTAAAGCTGAGTTGATATTTGACCCAGATTTAAATAGCCAAAATATGTAACGGACTTTTTAAAAGATTTTCAACCGAAATCATAAAATTGTCATTCAAAACAGTGTTCAAAATTGACCCAAGTTCTCTTTCTAATGCATGGAAGTGGTTGGTAAATAATTTATAAGATTAAAACAGATCCAAAAAACGTTATAGGTGGCACATCTGTCTTCAACATATGCATCGCACAATATGACGAAAAAATTTTTTTTACAGGTTTAACATTTTTATCAGCTTATATTTTTCCTTGAGTTTTATTAGTATCCTATGTTTATAAAAAATATGTATTTCGGATTTGTTATTATTTAGACTTAATTTTAATTTTTAATTTAAAAAAAAAAAGATTATTTAAGAATGATTTATTTAAAAACTTTTAAGAATTTAAAAAAATTTTTTTTTAAAAACTAAATGCATTCTAAATTCTTGAATGTATGTATGTTCTAATATTTTGTTATATTCTAAAGTGTTTGTTTAAAAAAGTGTGGATACTGAAGCGGGTCTCTTCTGAAAACATTTTATAATAAAAAAAAATTTTTCCTGTTATAAGAATTGATGTATGAATGAAATTGTAATAAAAAGTAAGAATTTAAAAACTTCAGTTATTTAATGTTATATAAATCATTACTTTGCTTAGAATTAAATGAGTAAATTAAGAGGTGGTGTGAGCACAGTCATCAGAATGGTACCACTAAATCATGATAGTATATAAGCATCTATTTAAATGCCTAAGTGAGAGAAGTATATTTGTTGTTACTATCAAGTATGCATGAGCTATTGATGAACTGTCAAATTAGTGTAATGGAAATATATACAAGAATCATCAGAATGATCACTCTGTTTATGTTCATAAAAATTTAATGTCATTCTGCCAGCCAAATCATTAGAATAAACAGTCATAGCAATTGTTTAAAATCTCATATATCAAGTTTTTGTTAAATATTATACTGTCAAAGAAAATTTCAAGCAATTAATAGAAAATATTCATTTTTATGGAATAATGATTAACAAGGTTTTCATTCTATGTTATTGATATGCAAAGTAATTGTTTTGAAAATTTTATATTTTGTTTACCTTTAAATTTTTCATATTTAATATGGATTACTAAAAAAAAAAGATTTCTTTTTTTTAACAGTATAGATGAATTATTTTCCATCTGGAATGAAATATAGGTCCTGTATAATGCTACCCTGAATAATGCTGATTTGTTAAAGTATTATTTGTCTCTACAGTATTTATTTTTGCTGTCAACCTTTTATGTCTTGTTAACTCTAATCCTCTCTCCCAATGCCACTAAGTTTGTTATATTTGAAATTGCATCAAGCAGTGATGAGTACACTAACTTATGTTTGGTTATTATTATTATTATTATTCATTTGATAATACAAAATATTAAATTGCATTTGTTATCTATGCTATTGTTTAATTGACTTAATAAACTTCTAATATAGTAGTCATAAGTAATAAATTATAATAATACAAATTGATCTTTATTGGATATTCTATAATAATTATAACTCTATATAGTATTAATTCAATTAATATTCTGCTTCCAAAAATGTTAATTTATACATTTTAAAATAAAATGTTTGCTATTTTCCATTTATTTCATTTCTGATTTGATATGTTGAAAGTTACATTTAAAGTTCTTTCTCTCTCTCTGTATTATATATACAAATAAAATTAAAGCCTAGTATTTATGTTAAATTTCTCTGACTAAGAATTAAAGCATTTTATTCATATTTTGAAAATAAATTATTATTATTAGACATTAGTTATTTTGATGAAGCAAAATCATATTAATTAAAATCAGTAAATCAGGCTTAAAAAAAGTAATGAATTTTCAAGTACAGTAAGAAATTATCATAATAATAATTAAAATAATTATTTTTTAATATTAAATACTTAAAATTTTATTTATTGACAAAAGATTTATTTAAAATGAAAATAATAATAAACCACTCATGAAACTAATAAAATAAGAATGCATAATGATATGTGAAGATTGCATTACTTTTTTGCACAGCTTTAAACTCTCGTGATTATAGTTCATACTTACTATAAATGACTTCTTTTCATCTTTCACAATTGAGGTCAATTGATCACCTTTATTGTTATTTTTTTCTGAACTTTTTGGTTGATTTACAACTTTCTGTAGTAAAATCGAATGTTGTATCTTTGGCTTCTGATAAATTTGATTATTTTTGTACTTTCTTGATAAACTGTGAATTGGTGACATATTCAAATCATCATCACTTTGAACACTTGAACAAGATCCACTATGTGATTTCATATTTTTCTCATATATTAAATTAGCATGATCAGGACAGAGATTTAATTTGGAGCAACAAGGAGCATCTATTGGATATGTCTGACGATTTCGTTGTCTAGCTGATTTTGCACGAGGTTTCCTAGACATGGATGACAATTTATTTTGTGAAGAACAAATTTCATTTTTTGAAATATTATCTTTTGTAGAATTGCAAGGTTCATCAATAGGAAAAGTGCCACCAAATACTAAGGGAGGTCTCTTTTTCTTTTTAAGTGTATTAGTATTTACTTGAATATCAGATGATCTTTCAGTATCTGAACTTTTATCAGAATAGGATGCAAATTTATTTTTAAGCACAGATGAAAAATCACTTTTTTGATGCCATATTTTTTTTCTAGTTACTTTCATTTCTTTTTTTTCTGGATTACATGGTTCATCAATAGCAAATGTTTTTGATCCCTGATTACTTTTTAAAAATGATTCAAGTCCCTTCTTTTTTGTTTTTCGTTCTGAGTATTTTTTTTCTTGTAAATTGCTTTTTATTAGACCTAATGCAGATAAGATAGATGATTTTTTTTTGGTAACACTCAAATTAGGACTCCCTTCTGTACTGCTATCAGTACTGTTTCCTTTTAATGGACTCCTTGTTATCATTCTTCTTCTTCGCAAAACAGCTTGACGCAATTTACCTTTTTCAGATGATCCTTGTTTAAAATTTACGTTTGTCATATCAAATTTTATACTCTTTTTGTTTTTTTCTTTAAAACTTTGTTTATTACTTTTCAAGCATGAATTTAAAACTTTATTATTGGATTTGTGATGATTTGGTACTAGTGTCTGCTTTTCATCTGCACTGAAATCATATTTAGAAATTAAATAAGTATGAGATGGAGTACTATGAGCTGAAGAACAAAAGGCAGTATCACTTTCAGATTCTTCTTTCTTAATTAAGTTTTCATGTTCTTCAGAAGAAGACGGATTATTATTTACCTGACCTTGACTTGGAATAGCCTCTCGTTGTAACTGTGAGGCTGAAGACACGGAGAGAGGATACTCCTGAACATCAGCAGCAATAAAGAACACAGAGCAGAGTGGGTATAAGAAGGTAATGAATATTAGGAAAATATAAAAGAAACATGCAAATTACAAGTTAAGAAATATTTCAAAGTTTTATATTTCAAATATTTAAATTATTATTATTATTATAACTATTATTATATTTTAAATTATTTTTAATAAATCAATTCTAAGCTTTTTAAATTAACATCAAATAAACACATGGATAGCACTATTTCGCAGTAAAGAAAAAACTTTTATTCACATAACTTTGCAGCCAGTAAGAAAATTATTTGCTGAAAAATTATATTCAATCACTTTTGGATAGATAGAACTGTCACATTAAATTAATATTTTAAATGATTTAAAAAATTTTAATTAATAAAACATTTGCATTTCTGAGGAAGAAAGCTTAAATATTTTAGTAGTAGTTATCTGTGTCATGAATTTATGATAATTCTAGTGGTTATCTTTCAAGTTTTATTATAAAAAAAATGAATACAGGCGTCCTTAATATATGTTGTAATTATGTGCTTAAAAAGCATGATTTATATTGAAACAATGTATATCAGATTTTGATTTCCTATTGAATTAATGCAATATGTGGGGAGATGTTCCAAACCAACTAAAAATTTCAAATTTATATGAATGAAAATCTTATTAATTTATAAATAAAATGAATTTATATATAAATTCATTTTATCATATATTAAATTATAATATAATTTATTTGTAATTGTTAAATAATAATTTGAAACTATACTATGAAATTATAAATAAAACATTTTTTTTTATTCTTCCTCTTACAATTGCTCCTCCTCAGCATTTGAAGTTGTTGAAACTGTAGATGAAGTTTTGCTGTTTCCGTGAATAGCTATTGAGGTTAAGGTTCTTGAATTTTTTCTAAAGGAGTCTAACTGCATCTGCTTGCATTCAGAAATCTTTGTATCATAAATCACATAATAATAAGGTACTATTATTTACAAGTCGTTACCTTAGCATAATGATAAAATAGGTGAACACAATTCTGCAGAATGATATATTTTATATGCATTTTATACACAGTAAGCAATTATGAATTTATATATAGGAGGAGAAAAAGAAAATTTTAAATAAATAAATAAATATATATATATATGAAATACATTTTTTCATATATTTTAAATATTCTGTTCAAATAAATGTAAATTACATTTTACAGTGTTAAAATATAGTTTTAAAATACAGTACAACTAAAAATTTCAATATATATCGAATTTAATATTCCTAATTAATCAATGATATATATACAAAATTAAATATATTGCCACAAAAAATATCAAGCAGTCTCTGTACTAATAAATATAACAACATCCTGAGAGAGAGAGGGTAATCTTTAATATTAAAAATCCACAGGAAAATAAGCACTTTCAGCAAGAAATTATATTTTTTACAAACTACTTATATATATGCTTATATTGGCTGTTTATAATATTTATTTCCCTGTAGATTTTTAATATTTGAAACAGGATTATATTACAAAAACTAATGAATTTTTAGTGGATTTGATGATAATTAAATTCAAGATTTTAAATTATAATTGTATTATATAGTTATTTACTTGTAAAAGTTTCTCATTTTTGCTTGTTGTTCAGTGTTACTTATTTCTTGTAAAAAATGAAAACATGGTTAGAGTCTGGATCTTTTGAAAATTAAAGTGATCCACAGCAGGATAGCAGTTCAGAATCTTCTGTTTCATCTGTTGGTTTTGATTCTGAATGCAGTACTTATTCTTATGTCAATATGTCTACTTCTGTTAAATATCAGTACAAAAAAAAATCTAAAATTCGTAAATGCAGTGATGATTATCTTTAGTAGGGATTTACAGAAGCTAAACAAGGATCTATTTTGGAGCAAAAGCCCATGTATTTTATGTTATGATACTCTGGCTTATGAATCGATGAAGCCTGTTAATCTCAGATAACGCTGAGACAAAACATTCATAATACAAAAATAAATCAATAAAATTTTTCAAGATAAAAATGGTGGTGTTGGAGAAGGGTAAAAAAAACTATAGAAACAAATTTTGGTGTAACTGCTCAGGAGAATGCAACTTTAGCTTCAGATGTTGCAAAAATCATTGCTAAAGCTGGAGACTAATCCAGCTATACTATAGGTAAGGCAGTGATTTTTCCTGTTTGCATGGCTTTCTGCAAATGAGTATTTGAAAGTTGGTGCGTAGAGAATCAACAAAGTACCTCTTTCAAATAACACAATGAAATGAAGAATATTTGAAATGTCTGATGATATTAAACAGATTCTCTTTTTAAGAATTTAACTTGCAACATTTTTTCATTGAAAATAAATGAAAGCACTGATATTACAACAAACCTCTCTTATATGATGGATATCAAGTAAGAGAGTGGAATGGTTCATCATGTTCATTAATATATGAACATGATGTTTTTGTTTTTGCATGATCATCATCATGAAACTTGTAGATAAAGAAATAAAAATCTTGTGCAGCAAAAATATTAATAGAAAATTCTTTGAAAAAATAAGATGAAAATATAGAATAAAATTATTCAGTTAATAGCTCTGGTTTCAACAAACAACAAATTTAAAGTTTTTCTCTTATCATTTTTAAAAACTGAGATTGGCAGGTAAATTGCCAATAGAAAATTAATTTTGCAAAAGATGGAATGATAAAAAATGTTAGATATCCCAAGCCAAACAAAATTATATTTCAGATTATACAAGAACTTATTTTTATAAAAAATAAACAATGACTTTTTGACAATTTTTTGGCTCCATATAAAATGTAATTGGGTAGATCAGACAAAAAAATTATGAAATACATACTCTAAGGGTTCTAATGATATATAATGCTTGCAGTATGATGAAAAGGTGAATTTGATATAATAATTTATAAAGTTATGAATAATTAGCACTAATCAATGTAGCAATTGTCACATGAGAAACTGGCAATTTAGGGATTAACTAAAACTAACTTAATAAACTCATAAAGCACATATGCATATGATAAATGAAGAAATTAGGAAAAAATGTTCATATCTCTGTATTATAGCTTTATCCTCATTGATCAGAATATCTTTCTTGTAAGTCAGGGAATTTCTGTGTACATACAAATCTACATAAGTCAGGGATCATCAGTACACTTCTGCCACTGAATTTTTCATTTAATTTCTCCCTTTCTCATAATATACTTAGGTGACTTTCCTAAGACTGTAGGGAAAGCGGTACTATTCAAAAAATTTAAGTAAGTAAAAAAATTGATTCAATTACAAAATAAAATACAACTTGCCTTGAGTCCATCCATTTTTCGACATCATGTCTGAATAGCATTTCTAGTCATATGATCTAGCTCATACTTCAACTATTAATTTCCTTTTTGATTCTTGATCCTGTGATCCATTTAGATTATACTATATATAATTGTATGATCTTATATACATTAAACCAGGATATTTATTAAATTACTATAATAATGATTGAATCTTTAGAAAGTAAAGATTCACTCCCACTGAAATGTGATTAAATGTGCAATTATGTGCAAATGTGCAATATGTTCAATAGAGTGAATTTTTAACTTTCTAATGAATGAATGATCAAGAATCAAAATGGAAACCAATAATCAGAAATATGAGCTGGGTTATGTAATTAGAAATGCTGTTCAAACATAGTAACGACAACAGGATACATTCAAGTTGGGTTGCATTTTTTTTTGGTATTTGAACTGAGTTATTTTATTAAGATTTTTTTTGATTATCTCCAATTCGTATAGTCTTACAAAGTCATTTAAGTACAAGATATGTCTAGAGAGTAAAAAAAATCTTAAAAAACATTGTTTTACATATGTTTAATGCACAATGTTACTACTTATAGTAAATTATTTTCTACATAGTTGCCATATTTATCAAGATATCTGTCCTATTGTATGACCAGATTTTGTATTCCATCATTAAAAACTCTGCCAAGCTGTTCAGCCATTCCTGTATGTATTTTATCTTTTTACCAATCCCTTGACTCTGGCTACCCAAAAATATCTCAAGATGGAGAAACAAGTAATAATCACGAAGAGCAAAGTTGGGGCTGTATGGAGGATGATCAAAAGTTTCTCATCCAAACTATTCAACTAATGCCTATGTATAGATGGCAGTAGGTGGGGTACATTGTTATGTAAGAGAGAAATTCTAGCCGTCAGTAGCTTGTCATTGGTTCTGAATTTTGTGAAGTAACCTTGTAAAAGTTTAACAGTAAGATTATCCATTTAATAATCCCCAATCCATAGTCCACCAGAAGAATGCTTTTTCAATCCTAAAAAACTGTGATCATGATTTTTCAAGTCAAGAATCTGCTTAAATTTTCTCAATTGGAGATCCTGAATCTGTCAATGTAAAGACTGCTGCTGTTTGACTTCTTGTCTACTGTGGAAAATCCATGTTTCATCACTAGTAATGATGTCTTCAAGGAATTCATTGTCAGCTTTTGATAATGCTGCAGAAATATCAAAGTATCCATCCTGTGTGTTGCTCCTTATGGGCATCCAACAATAATTTTGGCACCCACCTGAGACAAAATTTTTTATAATGGAAATGCTACCTTATGATTTCATGCATTAGAGATCGAGAGACCATTGGAAACTAGTTGTGCCATTCAGAAATTGTGAATCACTTGTTTTTCTGAATTGTTGCATTTACCCATCTCTTCAAATCATCCATCATCAAAGATCTATGTCCACTTCATTTATCATCATGCACATTAGTCTTACCTGTCTTGAATAACCATCATCATTTCCTCACATTCTCTTGTTCATTACATCTTCACCATAAACTTCAACAATCTGTGTGTAAAGTTCTACCACTTAGCATTTTTCACATTTTAAAATCTTATCATGGCCACATTTCATAGGTGGCAGGATTTGATTTTAGCATCAATTTGACTTGTTCTTTTAAAATGAAGTAGTATTCTACAGAAAGTGTTCATCACATATGTTCCGATAGATGTATAGGCAGCAACTGAACAAAAGCAAAGCAAAGCATTGCCTATGCAGCTGCTATGCACAATCAATCCTTACTTTCTAGATGCACCTCATATTACAAGAGGAGGAAGTTGAATTAATTAAAAAATATAGTTGGCAATATAGTTAAAAATTACTTGAATTTAAATATTCACATTTCTGTCTTTCAAGCATCCCTAAACAACAATGTCAGATTTTCAATGAATATAGGTATTCCTTGTTAGAGAACTTTCAAATAACGAATTTTCAATTTAATGAAGAGCATAAATCTATACTACTTTGTTTTGTGAAGAAATTATTTGATCATCAATCAATTATTCACTATAATTTGTTTAAATCAATTATTTTCTTTCTTATTTTCTTTATTAACTCAATTACTTTATTATAATTTTTACAGTTCCTTAAAACTATTTGCTAAGTGAAAATTCAGAAATCCATTTATCATTAATTCCAATGTAAAAATTTGTAATTGGATACCAGAAGCCATTTTACCTATTGATGTTAAAACATTTGCCAATTGTTGTGGTTTTATTTATTAGTTAAAAATTTTCAAATTTTCATCAAATATTATTTTAAATTTATGTAATTTTGAAAAAAAAAAAATCTTCATTCTGGTAAATTATTAACAAAGGTAAATCCAATTTTCTGGAACTTACAAGGAGAGGACACAGCTGACTACCCACCGATTTTGATGAAACTGAACTGATGTAATCTAGAACAAAAAATATCGAATACGTTTTGAGCATTTGTGCCATGCACCTTATAAATAAAAATATTAGCGTTTAAAATTTAGGTTCGGCGAGCTTAAGAAATAAGAAATCTGCAATGCTTTATATGTTTTTACACGTATCATTCAGCACAATGTAAATAGTCCCCAGAAATTGCATCTGATGTTGACAGTGAGTAAAGTTGTAAAAAATTTCTTTTTCTACTGTATAAAAAACGCCTATTTCTTCTTCATTATATTATTAAAAATATGCAGATGTATGTGAATGTTCTTATTTAAATAAATTCAAAAATATTAATCTACTGGATACTTCATAAATAAGATTTAGAATATACAGATCTATTTATGAAGTACCCAGTAGATTAATATTTTTGAATTTATTTAAATAAGAACATTCACATACATCTGCATATTTTTAATAATATAATGAAGAAGAAATAGGCATTTTTAGGAATAAATATGGCAGATCCAGCTGCTACCATAGGATGCACTTCTAACATAAAATGTATATGGCCTCTTTATATATTTTCAACAAATATTTGTGCAATATCTAATATTTAATCAACAAAAATATTAATTTATGTACAATCATGCATATCTATATATTTTTAACAAAAGAAAATCAAAAGAATAAGTAAAATAATAATCTTTGTTACGGAGAAAATATGGTGGATCACACAGTTGACAGAAAAGTACAATGGCAATGCTGCATGACTGTCATCAAATTTTAAATCTTATGAAAAATTTTGCAATTTTTCTATTTTTCATTACTCCATGTACAGGTCAAGCCCTTTCTTCAAAATTCTTTTTCAAAAAATTTCTCACCTTTACTGAGTACGTCACAAGTATATATAGTATAAATTATGAAATCTTATTGATCAGTGGATGATCAATAAGATTTTAAAACTTTTAATAATTAATCAGTTATTATTTATTGAGATATCAAAAACTGTCAATTAATTTTTTGCTTTACTTTTTATGAAAAATCATCTCACTTCAGCTCAAATCATAAATAAATTCTATGCAAACTCTCCATTTGCTATATAAAAAGAAAATTTATATAAATGTGATTTTTTTTTAACAATAGCACATTCAGATGATGATATTTTTTATATCCACAAAAATAAAAAAAAAATCCCTAAAAATCACAAAATTACAAAAATCCTTTTTGTAATAAATTTTCAAATCGATTCCATATTTTTTGTAAATGCAGTATTGAAAATATTTTTGATCTATAAACTGTAGTAAAATATTTTATTGAGTAAACTTTTTCCAAAAATTTTTAAAAAATTAAATTATTAAGGCTTTTAGATAATGAACAACAACAATAAAAATAAATTATAAATACAATATGATTTCATACATAAAATTAATTTATTGGTAGGTCAAATTTTCAAAAGCAATCTTTTCCAATATAAAAGAGGAAAAAATTTCATATTACATAGTCACTTTTAGAATTATATCTAATGCATGATTCAAGGGAAATCAGCAGTAATTTTTTCAAGATTTTTGACCATTAGGAATTATAATAATTATGATTTTGATTAGCACTGCTCCATATATTGTCACATATATTTATTAAAACATTCAAAGCACAAAACATGCACAGATAAGACAATCATCATTCTATAATGTACAAAATATAAGAATGTAATTAATGATCAATCTTTGGGAGCTATCCCCAGTATTATGGCATTACTGTGTTCAGCAATCACTATAAGAAATTAAAGAGAATAATTGTAATATGCAAATTTTGATTACATTTCAATTACATACTATCCTAACATTATAACATGTGCATGAACTTTATAATTGTTTTGTAAAGAACTATATTAAGATAACCTAATAAGTTAATATAAACTTTGTCTAAAGAAGGTATGTTGAAATATCTGCTTCCAAATTATGAATACAGTTTAAGAACTTTGAAAATTAATTCTGGAATTCTTAGAATAAGATTTTTTTTTAATTTTTGAAATTGAAAAGTTAATTTAAATCTGTGTTTTAATTTGTATCTTATTGGTGTATATTAATAGTATATAGCTGAAGATGATTAGTGATTAACCAAAAACATTACTACTGAAGTTTTAGTTTAAAAAACTTCATTACTAGATTTTGTGTTTTGTATGTTTTATAGATCTCAATGCAATGAAACTGTTGGTCACACACACTGTCAAAATTTCTGAATTTTTATTATTTAATAATTTGGATGGAACAGTGCTAACTAATATCTTGGGTACATATCCTCTATAAATAGTACTAAAAAAGTAATGAGTAACAAAACCTATAAAATTTATTTAAATTTCAATTTTATTTATTTAAAATATAACTTGCTAAATCACATTAATAAAAGCAATTTCAACATTTGCATTTATTATACTTCAAATCATTTATTACATTGATATATATATATATACACACACACACAATCTCTGTCCATAAAGTTTGGTGAATGACGGCATATTGCTCATGGTCATAAAAGTGCGACACAGCCGTATCCCATGCCGACAGCTCAAGACACGTGTAAACAAGTTTCAGAGTGGCAGCACTGCATGTGTGCTTCTCATGCGTAAACAGCACATTGTAGAGTGAAGGCTTGTGAGGAAGTTAACTCTGACCTGTCCTATTTTATTTTATTATGCATTTTATTATTTATCGTTATTTTCTTATTATCTAACGTATTATATTTTGTTTTTGTGAGTTAAATTACTTCCACCTTCTCCATTGTTGTTAGCAATCACGTGATACAGAATCGGAAATCGTCCTCTGGAAGAGCTGTCCTGGGGTAATGACGTCATCATCTAATTTTACCACTGATCCGATATGTGAATATAAGAATGATCCATATCGATGTTTTGTTCAATATATAAATAAATTGTAAAGAGGATGACAAGAATGAATTACTCTAAGCTAATAAATGTAAACTTGTTATGTGTATTTATATAAATGAAGCAAACACGGGACTGTAAGGCACTCGAGATAAAAGCCTACGCAAACAGCAACACAGCGAGGTGTTGTATTGATCGGTGGTGGAGGTACTAGAGTTAAGTAGTATTTAGGATTTGTTCTTATGAATAGTTGTTTTGATATTTGACTTGGATTAAACAAGCTTTGTTGATTAATTTATTGTCGCTTTATTATAGTTCCGATAAAGCATTTATTAACACTTTTGTAAGTGTTTCGAGTCTAATAAATTATAATTATAGTTTCAATAAAGCACTTATTAACACTTTTGTAAGTGTTTGGAGTCTAATAAATTTATATTTTTGAGTTTAAATAAAGCTTTAATTAACACTTTTGTAAGTGTTTGGAGTCTAATAAATTTATATTTTGTTATTATTTAACTTGGTTTGAGAATTTCTTTAATTTAGTAGCCTAAGTTGCTAACATCATTGTTTGTTGTAGTTCTAACACTTGATTGGTACTTGTAGTTCAAGTTCTGATTTCTGGTTTTGTTTCGTCAGTTAAACATTACATTGTTGTTAGATTGTTTTGAAGTTAATTATTTTTAAGTTAGAGTTTAGTTAAGGACCTGAGCTCAGGCCAAACTCTGGAATTTGCAGAGTCGTTAGACTATTAGGTTTAGTTAGAATTAATATTGTTGATATCCGTTAAAATCTACAACTTTGCAAGTTAGTGCGTCTGGTCGAAACTCTTTGAAGGTCTCATCCATAAAGAATTCCTCCCTCAGGGCAAGACAATAAATGCCACTACATACATGGAAATACTGAAACGTCTGCTGCAACGGATCGAGCAGGTACTCCAAACAAGGCAACTGGACCTTGCTTCACGATAATGCCCGGCCACACAGTGCCTTTCTGGTGCAGCAGTTCCTGGCCAAAAGGGGAGTTGTGTCACTCAATCACCCCCTCTACTCCCCAGACTTGTCTCCCCCAAACTTCTTGTTCCCCAAATTGAAATCAGCCCTGAAGGGCCAGAGGTTTTCAGACATCCAACGTAATGTTACGACCCAACTGAGGGTTATCCCTAAAAACGACTACGCCAGAAGTTTCCAGGACTTGTACAGCCGTTCCCAGAAGTGCATTACCATCAACGGGGATTACTTCAAAGGACAGTAACTGCTGTTTCAGGTAAGTCAAAAATCAATTCGCAATATAGACACCTTCACCGAACTTTAAGGACAGAGGTTGTATGTTATTTTTTTTTAAATTTTCTTGGAAATGATTTATTTAATTACTGTATCAATTACTTTTAAAAATAAAATTTTATATACCCTATATTTTAAAAAATGTTAACTGCTTTTTATTTCACTCTAATATTATCATAAAAAAATATAGTTTGTAATTAAAATTCTATATAAATTTTATATTTTGATTTTTGAATTAAAAATATAGTTTGTAATTAAAATTCTATATAAATTTTATATTTTGATTTTTGAATTAATAAATTAAGTTACCTATAAGAAAGATACCATTTACGAATATCGTCTTCTAGTTTTTCTTTCATAGTATCTGACTCACATAATCTTATTTGTTCTTTAACAGTTAAAAGAGCTTTCTCATATTTTTCTAAATTTTCTTCTTGAATTTTATGTAGTAATTTCTGATTCTTTTCTAAATAATATTGGTAAGTTTCTTTAAGATTTAATGGTATGTTTGAAGTAAGCTATAAAAAAATATGTATTAAATAATAATAT